>KN894107.1:0-13644 GCA_000934455.1 Apostichopus parvimensis
CAGTTATTAATGCCGACTACCATCGTGTGTTATATGCAGCAGTTAATGCCGACTACCATCGTGTGTTATGTGCAGCAGTTAATGCCGACTACCATCATGTGTTATGTGCAGCAGTGTCTGATCGTCCCTTCATCCGGGTCTATCACTTTGGTACAGGTACAAATCAGCCTGAGTCTCATGGTGGGCACACTGGAGTAAACCTACATGGCTGATCTATATACTGTACTTGAATCATGATCTTGACCTTTTCACATTTGAGTAATATGCACTTTTGGTCAACATTTTACAACTAATGTGGTAACTATTACGCCAATATATGTAATTCATTACCTCGTATTAAATTTTTCTATCAAAATCCCTTCCTCATAAAACCACTTACTAGGAACCATAGGTAATCCCTGACCCCCCCCCCTTTTTTGTGGCTGCGGACCAATTGAAAAGAGCCAGGAGTTTTAATGTCCCACCAACGTAGCTCTCTAAAACAAATATTAGTATATTGTAAGTAACTAAATGATATGTAAATGTTGTTGCTTTTAAGATAACGTGATATCTATTGTACAGTTATAGGGGTGCTCATCACAGAGTTATTACTTAAACCAAACTCAATCAGAATCTGAGAACTTTCCCTATAATGAAGAACACAAACAAATGACAGAATCTTTCGTAAATTTCGGCAAATATATACATCTTCAAAAGACACTTGACCTCCACCCAAAAGTCATTGTACCCGAAAACCAACAGTTCATGAGACTCGCCAAAGCTGAACGTATTGACTTAAGCTGTTGACGAAGGTATCCATATTCTGGAACGTTGCCAACCTCAAATGCAACTGAAATCAACCAAATTATTCTCAATCAAGAATGCATAGAAGTACTATATAGACATTCAATATGAGAGTCACCACATCGATAGTTGACTTACTGTACGACTATTACCATGGACGCTCCGCCACTGGTATCTTCCAGTACCTTAAAAGTACATAGCTGATCCTTGTAAGGCTTGTAGTGAAAATATAAAGAGGGTAAACTATAAACACAATGATTCAACTTTCCCTATTGATGCAGTAATATTGTGAACATGCGTATGAAACCCATGTACCATAGAGATTCAGCATTGCGTCAATATTGTTTACCAGAAACTTAACATTAATCTTTTTGTTCTCTTGTACATTATATTCATATGTAACACGGCCAAACATGTCAATAAAAAAAAAGTCCTGGTTTTATGCTGTGTGAAATCATACAGCTCAAGCTACAAACCAGTTTAATGAAAAAAGGTAAAGAAAAAACGACTCTGGGAAAATGATATTAATAATCTTCCTGCAAGAGAAAATACTTTTCTCGTATTATTTATTCAAAACTCAAATGTTAAGTTAGACAACAAGATCATGTATATGTATGTTTGTATATATATATGAGTGTACGTATATGTATACAGTATATATAGATGATTATTCTGTATGTACTTGGAAATTCTTGGCCAATTTCCAGTTTGCAGTCTTTGTTTCATTCTGGTATTAAATATACTACCAGCAATATTAACAACACCTAGCTATCAGTTCACTGAGCTGTGCAAAACATCCCTGGCACTGCACAGTATAAGAATTATTCAGTCCTAATACTATATATACCGAATGACTTTATAATTATGAGTTAAATATTATCAGACTATATGTAAAGTGAATTTACTATAATTATTTAATTTCCCAGAGAAGTCGACAATGAATTTAAGGTCAGTTACAGAATCAGTACTTTTTTTGCCACACATTTCTCTACAGTTGGACCATGTTGTACTGGACTACAGTGCTGTAGTGTTCACAGAAATGTTGTTATTATGGGTTTTTGGCTGATCAAGTGTACATAAACTGTAGATTAATCTGAGCATGAATATTACTGTACCAACTGTACATGGCTATCACCTAAACAATTAGTTCAAAGCCTTAAAATTTTAACTCTGAAAAAAAAAGGTGAACTGCTAGTTGTGACTCCGCACAGGTCTGAAGTGATCATGAATGGATTCTTGAGAATACTGAAAACATTCATCTTGAGAAACTCTGAGTTCAGTGTGAGATATTACTATACAGATCTATACGTGGTGTGGCCTAACGCTAACAGTGACGTTTACATTTACCATTCACACAATAACAACTGTGTCATGAATACAAATCTTTTTTTTCAATTGCAGTGTTCAAGCATGGATCTATAATGTTTAACTATGTAGTACATGTATACATGGTGCATACAAAGAGATATATGAGTCTTGGAAGTGATCAGATCACCCATGACTTACTGTAAGACTTCTGTTGCCACTGAGAGAAAATGTGTACATTCAGTCAAATTTGCTATAACTATGGAACAATAACTGGCTTGCCTGAAGAAAAAGATTATATCATTTCTTCAAAACCACTTTAATGCTTTACAAAACATCATATGATTTGAGCTAAATTATGTATACTGTACTGAACTATATTTAGACAAACAATATTGACCTACAGTATAATAGTAAAAGATAATGTATCAGGCCTCAATGTTTATGCTACTCATTTGGTTTAATGCACACAGATTTCTGTTTGCCAGTAGGAAAAAAAAGGCACTTGCATTTTCTGTCAGAAGGTAGGAAGAACATAAACAAGTCAGTATCATCATCAAAATCAGTAAAAATTTGACATGGTTTTTGAACCTTGTATAAACCCCTCTAGAGATCTTTTACTGCATACAGTATTATCAGCAAACATTATTCAGCTGTTCTCATTCCCATAAGCCTGAACATGCTACATTTTTCATAATAACTAAGTAAATAGGCAATTCTTGTAAATTTTGGAAAATTAATTATGCTTATTATATTAATTCCAGAAAATGCAAGTTGGCATTTGATTTTTTAGCAAATAAATTTTCTGTGCACTGGCATTTCTTAGCAACTGGCTAAACATAATTCTACCTGGTCTGATTATGGATGTACAGTAGTTTGTACAGTATGTTACATGGCAACTTGGTTTTGGCATGTTCAGTATAAAGGACCCACATACTGCAATGTGTACATACCATTTAAATAGTTTAATTTTTGAATGGGATTGCCAGATTATGTTATCAAATACAGCAACACAGTTCAATTATATAGACCTGTAATAATTATGTTCAGTCCCTGAGAAGTGATTGTACTTTAAGAATGATACGCTATGCAAATCTGAACCAGCGATTCTTCGATGCCTGTAGAAGACAAGGAAGTTTTGTACTCGTTCAACCATTGCTAAATTTTTTTTTTTTAATGGATATATTTTCAAAAATTAATCTACCACAGGTCATTAATTTTTGGTTCTACAGTGCTGTACATATATTTCCTTTTCCTCTTCTAGTCAAAAATCATAAAATATGGCAAATATTTCAGGTTTCCTACTATATGTACACGTTTAAAGTTTGAAGTTTGATTTGTGCTATTCCATATTCAGTCATCACTTGTCTCTAAGTTCAATATGATATTATATATCATTTGGCTCAAGTACGTATTCTGATGAAATCAAGTTTTAGTTTGTCATTACAATGTCACCGGAGGGAAAATTGTTCATTTCAAAAGACATTATGTCTTTCTGGGATGACTGGATGGCCAAATGTAGAAAATAAGCCCTAATGTTCAAAATGGTACACTAATTAATATCTTCATAGGAAGCTGTGCACATAATGTTATCCAGGAAGAGGATCAGTCTCTTGTGCAAATCAGAACATTACAACATAATAACAAAATTGTGGATGCTGTAAATTTGCAGAGGGTGTAGCATGTTCCAAAGACAATAAAATATTGCTCACTCTGAAGAATCAAGTTATTTTCAGGAAGCAGAATTTACCTTCAAGATTTGTCAATCATTCATATCGTGATATGCAGGAACATCCTACTGAACCTAGCAACATCCTAACCAGAAATGCAAATTACATGCATGAAAGTTTCAATGACATAATGAGCTGAATGTTTTAGCAAAGATATACCAGAAGATCCCTTTCCTGAGATACCCTGCTTACAAGGTTTCCACTTTAGGATATCTGTTGGTCCAAACTAGCCTTTCACCTCTACGATGTTCACACGATTTTGCTTCTTTTGCAAAAACTCAATACTGGGCATCCACATGTACAAAAAGTATCAGGTTTTTGCAAGTTTTCCTTCTTGAGATATCTTGTTTACTTAAGTAGCATGTCACTCACATAGAAACACAGTACACACATACTGTACACCATCCCGATCACAACGGCTACAATTTTGTCAAAAACAAAGTGCATTTCGTTTCCCGTTGCACAATATTACATGAAAACCAATATCCCATAGGCAGGAGTTTAAGGTCACACAAGGAAGCTTTACAAATCTTGAATTACCAAATCTGTCAAACCTTCAAATGAAAAGGAAGTATCTAAACAGGTTTAGCTAAATTGATATACTGTGCTAAGTTTGAACAATATGTCTTATCTATATAGTGTCTTTGGGTCACATACAAACAATGATAGAACTTCACAATAATGGAACTTCACTACTGCAGTAACATCATTTTGCAGTCTTACAGCATTTGTTATAGTTCAGTGTTATAAAATGATAAGCACAAAACAAGAATACATTCCACAGACTAGTTAGGTACTGTATCTACAATACATTATCTACTAGCCAACTGAGTAAATGATACAACTGAATCATAGATCATTCAAAGATGACCCACATAAGATGGATGTTAAAACTAAGGTTATATATATAAAACATTTGGGATTCCAGTGAAATTCACACACCAATTAGTAAAATACTACAGCATGAACTGTCTATACATGTAACTCTGCCTCCTGTTCTAAAGACCAAAAAAAAAGATGAATAATGTTCACATGTTATGTAATAAAATGATGTGGGTTTGTTGTGAAGATTTGCTGAACATGAACATTAATTACCCAATTCCTTAATGTTGTGAAATACCATTGTAGTAACACATGCACTCTACACTGTAGACAGGTACACAAAAAATATTGTTGAAGCACATTGTGTCCAAGCAAAAACCCCTCCTCCAAGACTGTGCATGTCTGGAGTTGTACATTTCATACGGAATTTAGTGGTGAATTGTCAATGGTACAGTATCAAGCCACAAGATTCGGCTAGTAACTGGCAAAATGCCAGTGGATAATTTACAGTTTGCCGTAGAAATTGTTGTCAGTAGATATTAAGAACTTAATCATGTGGTAAAACCATAAATACAAAATGGAAGTCCAAAGATCGCATGATTTCCATACAGTACCGAATTTGAAAGCATTTACTGTGTATCATAAGCGAATATTCATGGGCTGCTCTCCAAAACCTGTACAGTAACTATTAATGTTTGTTGTTATTCAGGAAAATGCCAGTGAGAAGTTAGTTTCAGCCAGTAAATCTTTTAGTCATGTGGGTATATTTTATCAAGTGGCAGATATTGTAGAATTTGAGACCATTATACAGTAAGTGTATTGTATCTGGATCTGTTGATAGTTGGTGTCTTTTGTCCATGTGTACATACTGTACATAAAGTAATAGTATTCTGATTAAGGGAGATTGAGGAAGAAGGCTTAGTATACTAGATCAACTGATTTGAATGTTTAAATGGTACCCATGTATGTACATCCATAATTGTGTGATGTATACATCAATGATCAAAGCTATTGTATACATGGACAAAACTCAATATTACTACTTTGCAGGTTAACCTCAACAGATAAGTTGCATGAGATGTTGTGGTTTACTTTAATAACAAGAATAAGTATAGTACCTAGACATCTTCATAGAGGATCAAAAGAAGAAAGAACAAAAAGTTTAGCATAAATACAACAAATGGTATTTCTTATCTACACTTATTTTTTGTCCATGTTATTTCTATACTGCTGAAAATACTAGACTCATTCTTTAACCGATGAAAAAAAACAGACGATCTTCAATGAACATTCAGTTACTCAAGCCTTTATTGCCTTACTTAAAGCCTTTCTTCGGTTTAGTACTCAATTGTTACAACCTGATACAGTTTTGGAGAATGCAGGCCACTGCATTCAAGATTAAAATTTGACTAGCATTAAGTCTACTAACTATTTAGCAACTGTACAAGCCTATCAGTGGCAACTTATCAGAAATGTTGCTGAAAATCCATCATGGTTGCTATATTGCAGGAATGATACTTAGTAGTAGGCTTAGAAATTTTTATGTAAATATCAATATCCTTCATAATTCCTGTGAAGTAGTGATGAAGCAACAGACTATGACCATGAAGTACCTGAAACAAAAACTACAACCTCCAGAGTAAGGGACAAATAGCCAAGGCCTGTATGCAAAATGCTTTAATAAACTAAAGACATGTATATTGGGCTGGCTGAGAAAAGAGGCATTCCTGTTCCCTGTTCAGTCCGAATGTAGCAGTCTGGTTGTTCATTTTTTGAGATATAATTCATACCCTGGACTAGTAACTGACTATGCTAATCTTAGACTTAGAAGGATGACATAGGACCATTCCCTTAAAATGTTGACAATATCATCTAGGAGTTCTGGTCCAGCATTCTATATGTTTGAGATGGTACATATGATTAGTTTTGACAGTACTAACACTGTGCTGCACCTCTAATATAACATGTCATGACTCATGGATTCTTCTGTAAATAACCTTTCATAAATTGTGTAAGTTTACCACAAACTGGCAGAAGAATGCAATGAGACCCTGAAACATGATTGCAGTTTGATACTTGGGTAATCCTGCACAAACACGCCTAAAATGGAAGTATTACTTCTAGAACTGACATGTAACCCCAATGAAGGTATCCCATGCATGTTTCCACTGTGAAACGTTCTCATAATCCTTCAGCAACTAACTAGTAATGTATACTGTAGTGTAACTTGTAAGCTTAGGCCTAGTAACGTTACCTTGGACAGTGGCCTATAGCATTTGCAATCGTTTACGAAATATACATGAAATTGACGAGCACTAGCAGTCGAACCGTAACCGGCCAACTCAGTAAATCGTAAGTGACGAAAATTAGGAAGCCAAATATGGAAACATGAGACATAGACTGAATAGACATATGCTTACGTGATCTTCTCATAAAACGAAGTAGCCGACGCAGATACCATCGATTTATCAAGTTCAATGCTACAGATTACTAGTTTGTACTCGACTCGTTGTACGAAGTGCACGTTATGATAGTAATGTAATGTACGGCCAACCTATGCATATGCCATTGAACTGCACGATGAACAATGAGTGCTGCATTGACATGATATGTTGTATACGGACAACTATTGCGGTCTTTGGTTACATTTAAGTTGGTATAATCAATTTTCTTCTGTAAAGTTAAAGCCCGATTTCATGTAGTTGTTTAACTTTTGCAATGTGTTACGTGTAAACATATTCAACTTTACTTGTACATATTATGGGCAGGAGTTTTGGCAGAAGCTTTCTTCATGTTATCAATGATTACGATAAAAAACGACACGACAAGGAAGTGCATTTATTGAAGCATTAAATTTACACTCGTACTCATCGCGATGATCGATCAACCAGTTTTCAAGTTCAAGGTTCATTCATATGCCGACCCTGTAAAGGATATTACAATGCACAATATATGTACACGTTGCCTTAATTTTGTTATCAGTTTGCATCAAATTAGGCATGCTGAAATTTGCGTAATATCTTGCCCCTAACTTTTGGAGACTTAAATTAGACAATTAATGTCTTAATAAAGAGAAACCCTTCGCTGATTAAGCAATTACTGTTTGAAGTTTGATGGCAATAATTGGCCACCGTTTACAATCACACTGGACTGCAGTGTACATATCTGCGATTGAAAATGATGATCTAGCTAATTAGCACTTTTCGGAGTTGCTCTGTGATAATGCAAGCAGTGAGCTGCTACTCTAAGCAGCTCCCTGGTGCAAGAATAGACAACTTTGTGAGTTCAGATCTAGTATACTTTGTTTTAAAAAATATTAACCTTAATTTAGAATGCTGGAATGTAGCTTAAATGCACACTTATTCAGGCCTAATAAGTTTCGGCCTACTGGAGTTTAATGTTAAACTTGGTTTAACACTTATATAAACGTTATTGTAGATTCGTGTAAACATCAGAGGTCAAGATCATTTGAGGTGACTATATAGAGGTCGAAGTTTTTGCAAATCTCGCAAACACAATAATTCAAAAACTAAAACTTCGGATGAACGTCATGCTTGCTATGTATGTAGATACGTGTTCATAAGAACCTATCGATTAACTGAGGTCAAAGGTCATTTGAGGTCACGAGAGGAACTGTAAACAACCTTACAAATATGATAAAACAAAAGAAAAGCATGTATGTATTTTAGCCATGAGAACACCATAAAACAATTTTAATCTCTTAAACTTCAAGAATTGCCAAAATTTGAAAATAGTTATGCGATGTACAGTTGCGACAAGAAATATGAGCTTTCTGGTCTAGCATATCAATACACAATGTTCTGGTCGGTGTCGGACGTAACTAACGCCTTATTTATTTTTCATCATGAAAGTAATTTATACAAATGATATGCGTTTTACTCAGATGTACTGTGTAAGCTAGTATTAATTCAAATTACAGCTACAACTGAAGAAAAGACAAAGGTACATGTGGTTGATGCATGTGAGGTAACATTGTAAATATTCTTACATCTACTGTAATCGCATAGTGACAGTGTAAGTTAACTACAAATGACAGTGCACAAAAAAAACGTGCCGTGTATCTTCACACTGACATAGTATTAGTTGTTATCCTAGGAAGAGGCTTGCATACGGTAGTTCAATAGTTAGTGATAGTTTAACCTTATAACCAGTTCCGCGAAACGGAGCAAATTGAGTTAGGTTACTTTAGTATACGTTAAATTCGCGATAGCTAAGTGCAATTAAATTCTTTTGAAGGATAGCGGTGATGATGATCTCAGTTATTTGCTCAGCTGGGTAGTTTTATACTTCAGCAATGTGATTCCATTGATGGTTTGACCAGATTCTGCCAGAAGTAGCTAGGCTAGCCTAGGCCCTAATAATAATAGTGCCTTGGGTCTGGAGGGGGATGGGGTGTGGGTGGGGGATTAGCAGTACGCTAACAGATTTTGCCCTTTATGATTTAAATAAAAGAAGATAAATTTGCGATTGATACAGTGGTTAAAAATTGACTTGTGAATGCAGCAATATATGTATAACACTGAAAGCATTTAGGGGACATGCAAAGTTACCATACACCACAATACTCTCAGATTTCAATGATGAACACTGTGTGCTAAACAGACACTTCCAATTTTTTTATTTGCACTGAATTGCTGATGCAGTGATTTCTACATTGCAGCCAAGAGTAAATTGCTCTGGATGAAGTAAGGTTAAAAGACTGACACTAGTTTCATAAATATGCCGAAGCAAACCTCAGACTTCATTAACCTAATGGCAGGCCTCAGTTACTGTACAGTAGGCTATGCATGAGTTCATCACATAATTTATCTAATTCCTGGTTTTCATCTCATAGAAAATGAAAATTGTTTTGAAATTAGGTACAGTTCATTTTACACAACAGATACTCTAATGACAAATCTGTGGTTAAACATCATTATTTATCATGAACTTAACATGAGAATGGCAGTCCTCAGTACCAGTTTCTACTCTTTCTCACTGATATAATTGCCATTGAAAGCTCCTATTTAAGAAACCAATGCTTTGATGTATAACTAATCTACACTAGGTCTAGGCTGCCTTTAATTTGTTTTGATGCATTGTTATATTCTTATGACCAGAAGTATTTATTTCATAGTAACTCAGTACTGGAAATTTTGACACCCCCAGCATTACAGTTCAGTACTCTTAATAGGATATGTTCTTTCTATGTATTCCTTCTTATTTGACAGATCTAGAGCCAGAGCTAGATGCACTCGGAGATGAGTAAAGTTTGCAACAATGTCTATTTCCAACGAACACCAAACCTCCTTTATGTTCCCGCAGGCTCTCCTAGCAGAGCATGGCCCACCAAAATTGGATGTCTTGTCAAATTTTATGGCTGACATTGATCAAAAGCTGTCAGAAAAAGATAGACAGTAAGTCAAAAGTGACCGAACTACTTGTGTATATATGTTAGAGTTTTTGAACTCCATACTGTTCCCGCATTTGGCACTATAAACTGTGCCTCCAATTGGCAAAGAATTTAACATGACCAGGTCAAGAAAATCATAAACCAAAGTTATAGTGTGCAACATATTTTTGCTCTTGATGAGAACATTTTTAGGCAGCTCTCTATTTGGCGACCATGACCAAAATTTTGTTTCTAGCATGGAAAGGCATTGCTGTAGGCAATATTAATGTGCTCCTACATAATGTTAAACTGTGAAAGGATGGCATACTCAACTAAAGTTCAGTTACCAAGAGGGGGGAAATGTAATATTGTTGTTGGGAGTAACTTGTCTAAATTATGTGGAGATGAACAGCTGAAAGGTTGCTCTACAGTTTATAGTTGCATATTGCACTGCAAATAAACTTAATTATTGATAACTTTTGGCAGATTAACCAAACATGACAAGCAGTGGATGATCGACAATCTTTGTAATTAAAGAGAGTTCAATGAGCAATTAGCATGACATTTCTATGACTAAAATGTTAATTTTAATGTATACAATGCATGGTTTGAATTAAGCACAGTAAAGTTGGAATGTTCAGTACAATGTCAGTTGTAGTTCATGTTAAGCCTTTGACATCACTCATAAAGATAGAGCTCTTAGAATTCATCACACAGCAAAGCATCTAGGAATCTATCAACCAGATTGCAAACTACTTTCATCGTTATCCAGCACACAAATGATCATCTTTGCCATTGCAGAATAGAAGAAACACTGGAAAAATTGGTGGAGGCTACCAATGCCCTTTCTTCAGACAACATGTACACTAACATCAAAGATGCCATGGATAGCTTGATTCATACTTCTGTGCTGGAAGAGTGTGCTTGTCTACCTCCAGACTCAGAAGATGTTAACAAGCTCCTCAAAATAATCGTACGTAATTGTGCATGAAATCCTAGTTTCCGCTGCAGTTATTGCACATGTATGCTGTTTTTTTGTGTTTGATTTATGGAGGGAGGGGGGGGGGGGAGTTTCTTGATGTACAAAACAATTTCATGGATATCTCATATGGTGTTAACTTAAAATGTAGATTTAATCTGTGAAAATCTTTTCCAACTAATAGTTGAACTCGGTGGGCATCCTTATTAACATTTGTTCTAAATTGGAGGTTTTTAAATTGGAGGTTTTAAAATAGAGACTTAAACATTGAGTTTATTCTAATGCAATTTTCCATTGTACTCAATGTAATTTACATATTATCTGATTCAGTTTTGTATCTCCTCGTCTTAGATTGATCATATTGCAAGTCACCCAGGATCTGAAGGAGTTGTCTTTCAGCAGTTGCTACACATTTCGTCTCATGAAGGGATGACTCTCCCGATCCGGGCCCCCAAACTGGAAAATGTTGCTGCTTCGTCGCTGTCGCTCAACACCGTCAGTGACACGATGGAGATCGAAAACGATTCTCTCTGGGAAGACGTCAGAAGCAGGATCAAGAAGTACTTCCTGGGACTGGTGCAGGCGATCAAGTCGGACGAGATATACACTTCACGACCGAGCAGAGTCGAACTGGTGCAAAGCATGTGTCTTCTCTACCCAGTGTCAGAGATCTGGTCAAGTTATGAGAAGCAGAGATCGCAGAGAGTCGTCCACCTGACCCACGAACGATTATGCTCGACTGCAGATGGAGATCTGTCCGAGGAACCTCCATCGAGTCTCAAGGATATCTCTGAGAGACTTCCGACTCTGATAACCACCCTGAAACAACTCATGCGGGAGGATTTTCATCTCTTTATGTTTGGAGTGTTTGGTCAAGAAGTGGATTTGAAGACGGCATTATGGAAGATTTACATCTCAAAGATAAATGGCGAACTTCAAAGTCATTTAGATGCCATTGCAGCAAAGAAAGGAGAGAACAACCAGATGGCTAATGGGCATGCAGCAAATTTCCCATCCATGCAAAGTCTAGCTGATATAACATCTCAGATATCTTTTGATGATAGCCATAAGACCATAAGTAAGACCCCCAATTTATGGAATATCTGTGTGGACGGATACGATCCATACCATAAATTATGTGTCCAATTGTGTCTAAACAGGTTTTTGGTGTCCTTCTTAACTTGAATATCATTGAGACATTATATGAGTAATGATAGTATCTCGTATTGGCTTGTAGTTGTAAGTCAGCTAGGGGAGGGATATTTTAGTCGGTGTAGCACATCGTAGCACATCGTCGGTGTAGCACATACCATAAATTACGTGTCCAATTGTGTCTAAACAGTTTTTTGGTGTCCTTCTTAACTTGAATATCATTGAGACATTATATGAGTAATTATAGTACCTCGTATTGGCTTGTAGTTGTAAGTCAGCTAGAGGAGGGATATTTTAGTTGGTGTAGCACATCGTTCATATCACTGTAGAGTGGGTAACTCTTGATGGTTTTTATAATGGTTAATACGGTAAATATTTCATTTGCCCATCCTAGAGTTAATGACCTGACCTTTAGAGACCAGAGGTTGAATTGGTTGATGTCATGTGGTAGCGCACCGCATTGGGATTAACATTGTCACATTCATGTCAATTGTATTGTAAGAGCAGTTCAATACCTTTAACCTTTTGTTTCCAGGCTTGCTTTATATGTCTGACAGTGAAATTCACTGTGCAGCATTCTGAATTAATCAGTCACTGTGAGATGATGAGTTGTATAGTATTTTAACATTGAGCACAGATGTGCGTACTTCATTCTCCTTGTGTAGTGACCTCAGTTATTCAAATGTGGCTTCTCAAGTTTGTATTCCCTCGTAAACTGTTACGATTGCATCCCATTCTTCTTGCAGTTTCAGTGCCATTTACCATGTCTGATGATGAAGTGAAAACTTTGTTGTCAATCGCAGAGATGTTTTCCAGGTTGAATAATTTCTACAAGTCTTTGTGCTACCAAGCATCATGGGATACCACCCTAGCATTTAAATTACCAGTCAAAAGCAAAGGCCATCTTAAAGGTGATTATTCTGTGACAGCATCTTTTGAGTTTGGTTATAAACTTTGACAAACCTACTATGTTAAGTGTTACTAAAAATAAGATTGTGTGAGTGATCAAGAAAAGATCTAAAAATTTTTTTCTTTTCATCAAGTGAATAGTGATTAGTGAGTCAGTAATAATTCCATTTAAGTCTAAAAAGAATTATTACCCAGAAATTTGCCATATTGGTGTTAATCATTCAAAAAAATGTCATCAAGAAGTTTCAAAATAGTTTACTTTTTAATTATGATTTGAAGTGAAACAAGGCTTTGCATGGTGATTTACTGTAATATTAAGTTAATGTATGATCAGAAAGGATCACAGATTTATCAACAAAATCAATGCCAAGGGCTGCTTTCTCTGTTGATGCTTACGTGGTTAGTTCCACATTTGTTTGCTGTGTATTCTTTATATGCCTATATTGTGTGAGTAATTTTTGCAATAAAATATCTCGAAAAATAATAAATTAATAGGGGAGAAATATAGATAGAGGGGGGGGGGGGGGGGGAGAAAGTATATATACAGAACCTTAGATTACTGGAAAGAATTT
>KN894117.1:7122-17841 GCA_000934455.1 Apostichopus parvimensis
GACTAACACCTACACAATTGTACCTGCTGAGTTATGAAACCGACTAACACCTACACAATTGTACCTGCTGAGTTATGAAATGCAATAACACCTACACAAATTCTATTTCTGGATTTGCTGATACGGTAGAAATGTAGAGGCAACATTTAACATAAAACAACTTTTTTTATACAAATCTTAATATTTTCTATTAAAGTTAGATTAAAAGGAGATTACCCTGGGATTTGTCTGATCCTTTGGTCATGTCAAAGCCAGAGTTGGCAACGATCTCTTCTTGAGCTGAATTGTAAGTCGGTGAATTCTCTTTCTGTTCCCTCTCTGGGTTTTTTGCAAGGTCTTGAGGATGGTGGAAAACATACAGATGCTTGGAGCCATACATCACCCTATCAGAACAGATACAGTTATTCATGAAATGTATTAATTAATGTAAGTTAATATAAACTGGTCAGTTAACCTCTCATTTAAACTTAAAAGCCATTTAATGTGTGTATATATCCTGTGTGCACAATTAAGGATATTTTCTTGTCAGAATAGAGTTTACATCAATATAATTTCATTATTATTTTCTTTCCTTACAACAATTTTGAAGCACATATATGCTTATATACATATATACTTACAAACATATATGCTTATTTACATATATACTTATAAACATATATGCTTATATAAGCATACACATGGTAAGTGTATCAAGATTGCCCGCTAGTTTAGAACTATGGTCCACAACCTATGAGTCACAATGCAGTGTTTGGTTTACATACAGGGATGAGCCTGGGGTAAAAAAAAAATCACGGAACTTTGCAAAAATTGCGGTATAGGCTCCAGTTTGCATATGCTACAGTGTGTTAGGATAATAGTTTTTGTCCCCGAGGTAGAAAAGAAATCACAGATATTCCGCGAATTTGTGAAAAAAGCTCATGTCTGTACATAGGATTGTTGATGGGTTGTGGACCCTGTCTGCTTATCTCAGGATTGCAATGTAGCCTCTTCAAATCAAGATCAATAAACTTGTGGCAAGATGAGTTTCCTGTTGGGGCTGTTTTAAAGTCCTTTGCTATCAGAATTCTGGTTTCTGATTTTCTTGTTTTACGATATAAACGATTACTCACCTGTCATTATGGTGTAGTTCCATTTTCTCCATCAGCGCTTTGCCATTAACCAGTATCTTTGCAGGTAGGCAGGGTTTTATCGACACCACGTTATTACGATTTGAGACCACGCCATGTTCTGGTTGGATACTGATAATGAGGAGTTACAATTCATATAAGGGAGTGACACGTGAAGAATGCTTGTATACAGTCATTGGTGAATCATAAGGTATTAAAAGATTTCAATTATTCTAGGGATGCCATGTAATAAAGAAGTTTAACCCCTGATCGACCTCACGAGAGGTCCTGCGGGGAATGACATACACTGTGGCTGTCACTTTATAAAGTTGAGCATGGTTAGGCTACCTGGACTACAAAGAGTGATAAGGATAGTAAAGGAGAAATTATTCTAAACCACAAATGAGGTTATAATAAGGTAAGACTTAGTCTATTCTGTGAATAAATAAAGTAACACACTTATTGAGCTACCAGATAGGTTAATTTCAATAATGTAGCTCTCTGTCTGACGATACAAATCTTGTTTAGCATTTAGTGACTGCGTAGATGGTTATAATATTGAAACTACTTACTTCAAACCATTTAGAAGGATGTCTGGTACAGAAGATGCCTTGTTAGAACCAATCTTTGTAACACCTAACAAAGAAAGAGGGGAAATAATAAAACAAGTACCAAAAAGATGATCAATGCCATTCTTCGGTTGCTTCTTCTTACCCCAAAATTGAAATAATAATAACTGATAAATCTACATGTGAATCAATTTAAGGTTTCATAAAGTATAGCATACCAGGCTTGACAAAATGTATGATCATCCCAGTAAGTGCTGGGTCTTCATTTAAATTCCAGAAGTGAGGGGTCACTTTCATATCTTCTCGTTTCTTGCGTTCCTTTTCCAGCTCCTCCTAAGATGGTTAAAACAACGATGACAAATATGTTGTAATCTGCTCAAAAAGTTTAATTATTAATACAGCTTCAATTAAATCAGTGATTATGTCTTGCTTACACATGCTCTTATGCAAAACAATTTTTATATGAAAACTTTTGATCTTCATATTTTAAGTATACTATTTACATTGCTTCACTAAGGATGTTTACATTTGATTTTCAAATTCTTTCATTTTCAACTTTCAGCTTTAAGTTTTCTAAACATCCTTTTAAAGCAATCTTGATATTACAAGATGGTGGACACCTCACCTCCTGAGCAGTCTGGACTTCTTTCAATCTCTGCTCCCAGGATTTCTTCATCGCATTCATCTCCTCCTCATTCTGACGAAGCTGTTCCTCTAACTCTTTCTTCATTTCTTCAACCTCTGCAAGGCACCACATGAAAACCATTAACATGTATAATTAAGCAGTGCAACATCTTTCAAAATTCACATCATGTGTGACATCACACAATAACTATCTGTTACATCGTAACCAACGCCCCTCATGTAACTATAACATTAACTTTACTATGTGTGAAATCATTGCCACCCACAGGTATCGAATCTACAATAACAATAATGCTGTTTAAGATATCAAAATAAATCACTTTAACAATGATATTTCACAATTTTGTCCTCACCTTCCTCTGGAACACCCTGCATAGTAACTTCTCCCTGAGTCTCCCCAAGCCCTCCTTTTCCTTCTAACTGCTTCATCAGACGAGCATTCTCTTCTTTCAGTTCTCTTATAAGCTTCTCTGTCGGACTTTCGTTAACGATAGCCTTGGTCTTGATGCTTTTGGCTCTATTTGCTGCGAGATATTTCGTAAGAAGAGAGAAGAAAAGACAAGATGAACTTGTTAGTTCTCCATCTTGATCTTTGCATATAACAAGCCAATTCAATTACTTTTATAAACTTCAGTTATAAACAGTTATAAACTTCAAAAACTTTAAAATGCAAGACTTACCATAACGCAAGGTGGAGAGTGTCTCGTCATAGTTGATGTCTGCAGGACTAATGGCTGCAATCTGAAAAATACATATAAAATGAACTTTATGAGAGGTAACTTGATCGATCACGAAGTAATTCCATTCTACAGCTAAAATACCACCCTACCCGCCACCCACCCCCTCCCCCCCCCAAATGAGCAATGGTTGAACTGTGAAAACTTCTTTGAAAATCTTTGTGCATCAATTCACCCCATGCAATATATGATCATGGAATTGGTAGACTTGTCACTTTCATAATAGTAACAATTAATCTTTTCATGTCCCCTTCCTCTTTAATCACTTAAAACAATAGCACAATCTAACTAATAACAATCTATCTTTCATAATCTAGACATTTATACGGACTGTTCAAATCTGATCTCCTTGTCAGTCAAGTTTTCCCTTCCAGGAAACAGTTTTGAAATCCTCCATAGTGAACTTTCCAACTATGAAATGGTTTACTATATTGCTTTTTACTTTGAGAGTTACTTAACAGTTTTATAAGCTTTCAAAACTTTGTAAGATCTCTCAACCATGTTCACAGGAGGATATTTTATGACTGCTTCGTAAGTTAACTGTAACTTTATGAGCCACTCACCATAATTGTCTTACTATTCCCGCCCAAAGCATTCTTCAGTAACATGGTGAGTTTCGAATCTCTGTAAGGAACTGGAAGTACATATAGATATATATTACAAATTGTACTTTATCTCCATTTCTACTACAATAGTGTACATACTAGGAATATGGAATGCAATCAAACAAAACGAACCCCTTTAAGTATCCTACAACCAACCAGCTGTAGTATTCAGACAAAATATGCTGTTAAAGACATAATCCGAGTTTCATAATCAATTAATTGATCTTGAAAAATAAACTTACTCATCACTCCTTTCTTTCCCGCTCCGACATCAGCCAAGGATTTGATGACATTACCGAGAGATGTGAGAGATAAATTGATGGCAGCGCCCTCTTTAAGTCTATCCCCTGTCGCTCCTGTGCTGTCTACTCTTTCACTGTTTAACAATTAAAACAGAGTAAACTTAATGATGATTTCCAAGTTTGTGAATATAGGGTCACTTTGTCCGTACAGAACGGGGCTTAAAATAATCTACATTATAAACAACTACAGATGTAGTGTCTAATGGTACAAGCACATCCCTCTGGAGTAGATTGGACCACTGAGTTACTAGCTTGGAAAAAGAGTGCTGGGCTGCAATTTATACCACAGACCACCCCTCCCCAACCCTAAAAAGAATAAAATAAATAACCTAAGGAAGCATTCTAAGCCAAAGTCTAAAAGTGCTCTGATATTTTAGATTTTACACTTAGGTTTTTGCAGTATTACTTGATGCCCAGAGAGAGACAGAGAGACCATTGCAAAGAGAGGAGTCAGGAAGACATAGTACCCTAAAGTAAATCAATTAATTAATTAATTAGTAATTACCTTCCTGCCAAATCCACTAAATTAATAATGGATGTCTTTGTCATATTCTGGCCGGCATCATTTTTTCCTTTCTGTACAAAGTTGATGGTGACTATAGTGTGTGCTCTGCTGCTTGTTGCATTCATGTTGGTCGACGCTATAGTACGG
This sequence comes from Apostichopus parvimensis, assembly GCA_000934455.1. Classification (NCBI taxonomy): domain Eukaryota; kingdom Metazoa; phylum Echinodermata; class Holothuroidea; order Aspidochirotida; family Stichopodidae; genus Apostichopus; species Apostichopus parvimensis. The sequence continues at coordinate 11,742 of KN894117.1, forward strand.
TTGCGAGTCCCTTCGTTAATCCGGCTGTTTATGTCATTGTAGCTTTTCACGGGGAATGTCTTCAGAGATTCAACTGCAAACGATAAAATAGACGGGATATAATTTAACGATGATTCTTGCGTAAGGTGTTTTGAAGAATCTGAATTCTGTCTCTTATAAAGCACTTCAGTTCCTCTGTGTTAAAGTTGCCACTGCAATTGTCTAGCAATCTGCACATTTTGCTTCCCACTTTGCGATGCGATACCGCATAAATTATTCCATGAATGAAATAATAGAATGCCAATAGAAAAAAATGCACAAATACAAAACACCCCATCAAAAACAGGGGCGAAATCCTCTATGATGAGCTAGAACAGATGTTTGGCCAGGGAATTTGGAGACATAAAATTATGAAGATGACAACATACAATGAATATTCATCATTCTCTGTGATATTAGATTTCTATGCATCTCCAGATATTTGTAAATTGATTTTACATTCAGTTTATGCAGGATACTTCAAATAGGTACTTATCATTGACCCTGAAATTTGGATGGTTTTATATTCATATCAAACAAACAAACATGTTTATACCAAAGTGGGTCTTAATTACAATGCAAACAATCTACTACACCACAAGAATACTAGAATACACAAGTTGTTGTTGACAGAGGTGGCTTTATTGCATCTATACATACCATAAAATCCTTTGGAAGCATGGAGTCTGACTTTTAATCCACCTTTCAGCTTGAAGCTGTTTGGATTGAGAAGATCTCTGATCTGCTCATTGTATATCTCCAACATACTGACAAACACCTAAAACAACAGGAAATGAGAAAGAACAAAAATGGTGAGAAAAATGTGTTGAAAGTTTCTTACAGATCTGACAAGAACTAGACAATCATCGTATTGACTCCTTGCTTTTATCATGAGATTTAAACTAAATAGTCAAATAACAGATTGGGCTATATATGATTTACCTAGTGTTGGGAGGGGGCGGGGCACAAGGCAGTGGAGGGGGGTGTACATTTGTCATATTTACATCAGAGGCAACTCTTTTTAGTATAACATAATATCTATATATATATTTCATGACACACAAACAACAACAGAATAAGAAGAAAACATTTATTTGACATTTGTCTAACCTGGTACTCTTCTTCTCTGGATTTATCAGCATTTGCTCTTTTTTCTGAGATGCGGTCAAACAACCTCTCACAGGCCACAGGAACAATACCTATCAGATGAGAAGGCAACAAGGTTGCATGTACAGTAAACTAATCTGATGGAGAGTATGAAAGCTTTCTTGAGAGATCCAGTATCTAAGCTTGTATAACTGATTCAATTACATATCTTGTACATGGATAATGATATATGCAGCAGAAAGAGATGTGTACATGCCCCTTCCCCCCCCCTCCTGTGGGGCGGGCCTGTGTAAACGTGATTTTCAGGTAACTGTGTGGAAGATACTCTGACCCTACGTCCCATGCCCTATATGACAATGCTATATAAACCAACTGAGCTATGCACATTTTAAGTTAATGTTAAGTAGTTGAATTCTGGGTAGTTTTAGTTTCACTGTGGGTAATGCCCTTTTCTGGGCAACAAAATGTCCTGTTTTTTGCGATATAGCTAGCCAAAGATTACTCTGTCAGTTATCAGTTTTCCCACACAGATCTCTTGACCAAAAGTTGTTACCATTTCTGAAAGAGTTTATTATATCATATTGTTTAGATGTCTTACCTTTATTCTGGCCATACCCAAACACAGAGTAAGATTTGCCAGAGCCTGTCTGTCCATAGGCAAACAGACAGCAGTTGTAGCCCAGCCAAGCATTGTCCAAGAGTACTTGACCAAGGTCTGAGAAGATTTTCTCCTGTCAAAAGATAAATATTCACAACAATAGCTGACAAGAAATACACAGAAAGATGAAGCAGACAACATAAGAAGGTTCTTATAGTTGTTGTAATGGGAAGTAAAGAAGTTTGCATTATTTTCCTCCATTCTGTAAAAGATAACAAAATTAAATCATTGCTATTATTATTATTATTCTTTTTATTATTATTATTATTATTGTTTTTTTACTTTAAACTTAAATCAAATATAAAAAGGAGAAAAGAAGGTCATTACTCAACCTGATCAACATAGTTTTTATCAGCAGGTTCACAGTAACCGTCATTTCGCACTTTGAAGCCATCGTGCGACCAGTAAGAATAATCAAACGCAAAGCGTTTTGGTTCCGAGTTCAGATTTCCTGGATCCAGAAGCTCTGTTGATTTCTTGCTCATCTTCACAATGCATTTTGCTTTCCGATTTTTTTCTCTTTCATTGTAAAATATTTGTTAAGGAAGTGCTTGAAACAGTAGAAAAAGTATTATTGAATTAAGTTTCGTGACTCTCCCTCCCTTCGTATTTTCAAGAGACAACTTAAAAATTTCTGTTTGATTCCTAGTTTCTTTTTTCCCTTGGCTTCCTTTGTCTCTTTCCTACTTTGTAAAGCACTTTGAAACGCTGTATTAAGCGCTATATAAATGTAATTTGTTATTATTATTATTGTTGTTGTTCTAATAAATTTCTCACCTAATTTTTTTTCTGTACTATCAATATGCTCTACCAGTTGCTTCTCCTCTCTGCTACCATAGCATGCAGTAAACAGCAAGTGTTGAATAGGCATTTCATATCAACCTATAGTCATAGTATTCTCTACATATTCAAACCAAATGGTTTATAAACCAAACAAAAACATATCTGTGTAATTGTTGCAACATTATTTCCGGTTCTTCTTTGTTCTCTCAGGTAATGCTCATGAGATGAAATTAACATTGCACTTTCTGGACCTTTAATGACCATTCATTGACCATTCACGTGTTTCATACACACTTCCTATTGTGCAAAACATCTGAAATGGAAATTAAAAACATGAAGACATGAAAGAACATGCTGAATTATATCATAATTTCTGTGGTCAGAATCACCAATCACAACAACTCACTCACATGCCACATCTATAACTTACATTAAATTTGTTTTTTCTTTGTTTTTTTGTTAGCTACAATGTAACATATGTGATCGCAAAGGATATAAATGGTCGAACACGGACAGCCACTTTCACATTTTCCGCCATCTTGACTGCTCAATATATCTGGTTACTATTTCCTGTTGACTTGCGATTGGCTTAAAAGAACCATTGAACACTGGGAATTAAAAAGCCTTAACCTATGAAAATAGAAAGATGACACGTGCACATGTTTATAATCAAGAAAATTAGAATTGATTATGGTGTACAGCAAAGTGTATCCACTGTCCCCACAGTGCAATATTTTCTTTCTTATCATGATGAACATCTGAAAAATAATGTAAACCTAACATACAGTAGCCTATCCTAGCTTAACTTAGGCCTTTAATATACATGTATAGTTTTACTAAACCTAAAAGCCCCATTATGTAAATTCCATTATAAACATGAACTAACCGATCCAGAACCCTACAAATGTTGTAGATACAATTAAAGTAGAACGATAGTGACAAAAAAAAAATCTCTCCTTTTCACATATAATGCAGTTTATATGTTACCAAGCAACATATTTTTTTAATTTTCCAAATAGCACACTGGAAAGTTATAAAAAAGGGAATTAAAACATCGTTTTTTCGTCTCCGTAATTGATACGAATTTGCAAACACTGCAACGACCTTGAACAGCCCTCAGGTCAGTGAATGACGTCACTGTGATGATCTTTTCTGTTGTGCACTGTTCAGTACGAAGCTGTGCGTGCATTTCGTGTCAGCATAACTGTTATTTTCCGGCGTAATGTTCAAGACATAAATAGATAATGAATATCATGGTGTTTCTTGATTACTTCACCACGTGTTTACAAGTTTTTTTTACGAAATTTGCGACGATTTCGCAACGATTTCCCAATATCTGAAGAGGTAACTCGCAAGCTGACCCAACTTAACGTAAATCACAAGATCACGTTGTTGGCGGGTTTTATACAGAGTGCTGTATGAATGTGCTCACTTACCTGTCAAACTGGCGCAATAATAATAGTGATGATAGTCTCAAACGTAGATTAGTATAACATCCGTAAGAAAATCCAAAGTTCTAAACAAAGTAGAATCGCTTGTATGCACTAGGCCTACTGTAAAACATAAACGTTCCTTGTTCCGTACGTCATTAAATCCAACAGAAAGGTTCCATTGAGCTTGAAATACAACCGCATTTGAACTCGATCGAGTGGTTAGTCTAGCAGCTCTAGCTCTAACAATTTTCTCACTACATGCTTTGCCTATTGCGTTTATTCACATGCATGCCTGGTGGTTTGGGCTTCAGGAGGAATCATATTCTAGCCCAACTTCACGTAGGTCCGCAAACGGTACTTTCACACTGTGCAAACATTAGTGACAGTGTGCGCTACCGTATAAATAATACTTACACGATGTTTTGTTTCGCTCGAGCATACACACATTTCCTATTCGTATTACATTTAAAGTGGTATGGAGGGTATTAACACATCTCGGCCCAAAAAAACTCTGCCTAAGCGACGTCCATGCCCCAATTGAAATTTGCACGTGGATTCTCTCCTCACATAGACATTAGCTTGTTCACGTCTGACATGTCTTCCAGTTCCAACACTTACTGTTGCATTTATCGGGATATATATAAATAATGCGGCATAAAAGCATCAATCTTTCAAACTTTTTTACTTTAGTGACCTTGCCACACGCAAATTTCAATTGGGCCCGAGATGGCTCTATGACCGATTTTTCCGTAATTTACATTGGGGCAGTCGGCTTCACTAAAACGACAAGAAAAAGCAGGAACAATAACACCTTATTAAAATTAGACCGTTAAGTGTCTCACGCAGTGTATCAAATCTCCTCTCTTCCCTTTCAATGTTACGTTTTCGTTTAAGTTAAAAAATCGATGAGGGGCTATTGTCCCATTTCCGGCTTAGGCCCATATTTATTACAGCGTTAGTGCTGACTTTATCGTTCAAATATTTAGGGTCCCAATCATCTTCTGTGAAGTGGGCAGAACAAACTTTCACATTCTTGCCATGAGAAACTCCTGGTGCGATGAAGTCTTTCCTGGTTCTCCTCACAAATCGTATCCAGAGTTTCCGATATCTCTCACTACTTTTTCCGCTTGGAAAATTGAAAAAACTTATTGTAGAGTCCACATTCGTTCTGTTGCATCCCCCCCTACAACGCAATTTCTTGGCATTTTGCTAGTGGTTTAGGTTGTTTGTCGAGTCCAATATAGAGTAGGTTGCAACTAAACTTACACACTCAGTGCACACAGCTGAAGTACACTACGCCGAGCTCACTTTGTTATCATCATAATGACGTCACAGATCACGTGATCATCATATCGCTTTTCGCGAAAAGCCCGATTTTTGTTTAAAAAATCAACGAGTTTAGGAATTTTTTTTCAGCCTTTCCCAACATCGGATTGACTTGAATTTTCACATGTGTAAAACGGAAACCAACTAGAATACTCTTGAATAAAATCGTGTTTTTTCTTTGATGCTGAAAATCACTATCGTTCGTCTTTAAGTAGTAAATAAATAGTCACACAATCATGACAATGTAGTTTTTTTCACAAAATTTGACGGATTTGCAAAGATGAACAAATGGAAAGTTCAAACCAAAACAAGGTGTCAGGTCTATGTTATTGTTTTGGTCCATATGGCAACATCAATTGGACGCAAGTGCAAGCAGGTTTATTGACCTGTTCATTTGTAACTGTACTATAACTGTACTGGCTATATGGTGGGCTACATATTGTTTTATGCAATCACTATGCAAGTTACAGGGACCATTATGTGATGTCTAACTCTCTTTGAGCATTCCTGGACACATTTCACAATAACCCCGAGTCATTACTTACGTCCCTTGCACTGAGTTAAGCAAAAAATAGTTCAGTGTTGCCTCCAGGCGCCATATTGATGTTGTGCATGTGTCGGGTAAATGTTTTGGTACAGAAACTGGGTTATTTTTGCTTTCATATTTCGTTCGCTCAGGCTCTACTAATGGGCCAAAACGTTGCAAATATGTACCTGATTGTGTGATCATTTAAAAGGCCTAGGAAAGAATTGTGGTGAACGTCAATATAATGGA
>KN894118.1:0-19032 GCA_000934455.1 Apostichopus parvimensis
TTCTTGAAGAATACATACATAGATAGAATATTTTCTATTTACTTCCGTGGCAAACCTTCGTTAGAAGTGAATCTAAAGTTTGCTCAATTTCAATGATATAAAAATTAGCTGGAAATTTCTAGGAGATGATTCGAAAATTTGAAAGTGTCCAAGAGCTGATAAAAGTCAGAGAAATACATCTTGGCCGAAGCATGTTGAAATTGATATAAAAACAGACATCATTACTTATGTATCATATCTTCCTGTAATCATGTATCATGCATATAAAATTCACTGTTTGATTTTGTTTTTTGGCCTTTTCATTTTCTCTGGCAGAATTTGGTTTCCCAAAAACTCACGCTGCGGTGAATTACAGTCTCACAGATTGGAAGTCGTTACACTGTCGGAAATAAAACACCAAAAGGAAACTCTCTCTCTCCAGAAGATAAAGGAAACCGACGGAAAATTTGTCGAGAGAAATGCCCTCAGGTTGGATAACCGTCCAACAATACCAAGTTCACTCGAGTGGGACAACCATCAAATAGCCAGTAAAGAAAACACAACCTTACAGGTCCTTTTGACAATATTTGTTTATCAGAAATTTCATGACCCATTGAATGGTTGTCAATGTCTCTGTCCAATTCAAAAGACACTAACAACCTTAAATACTTCCCAAAGGAAGGAATGCCAAAGAGATTTTAAAAAAAAACTTCAGGAAATTAAAGAGGTTTTCTTCCACATCTTTTGTAAAACACTCAAAAAAAGATATATAAAGAAAGCCTCATTTGGATTATATACAGCTGTTGACATCTTGCTGTGAGGTCCCAATCTCAAACACAAGAAAACCTGAACAGCATTGGAGACAGTTTTTGGGACAAAAAAGTGGACATTGTTCTGATTCTTATCACTGGTGCAATTGTGCTGTCCTGGGTCATTTAAAACAAACTTTCTATCGAGAAGGATCTAAATTGTTACCCCAGGAAGTGACATTCCTTATGAGATTTGATTTCCTTCCTGGAGTAATTTAACAAGTTCCGCCCAGAATTTCTTATCGTTTCTTTAAGACGAAAGAAAGAGGTAGGACTTTGATAGGATGGAGGGACTAAAGATTTCAGCATTTCTTCTCCTTGCCGGGCTTTACGGCCGCGTTCTTTGTGCCGACGAGATGGGCTCGATAATATTAAATGGTAAAAACGATGTTAAAACATGTGGGGTAATGCAAGGACCACCAGGGGCTCCTGGTCCAGCGGGGAACCCTGGATCTCCTGGTATACCGGGGATACCCGGTAACCACGGTACCTGCTGCATGGCAAATGGATGCGGTGGTGGTTGTGGTGCTGCTGGCAGCGGTGCAAGAGGTGAACCGGGTCCCAAGGGTGAGCAAGGACTGATGGGACCAGCAGGGACACCGGGCCTTGATGGGAGAGCTGGTGACAGAGGACCGACCGGTGAGGGTATGGAAGCAGTCATGGTGAAGGCAGCCTTCTCTGCTGCGGTGACCCAGACTATAAGGGCACCCAGGAGTTCGGACAAGGTGGTCGTTTACGACGACGTCCTCACGAACATAGGGGGTTATTTCGATGGGGACACCGGTATGTTCACAGCCCCCGCTGACGGTGCCTATGTATTCATGATGAACGTCCATCGAGCTGCGGTCACCAAGAGCCCTTACGTCAAACTCATGAAGGAGGGTGAAATGCAGGTCAGCGTCTACGACTACGGCACGAGTGACGCCTACGACACGGCCAGCAACAGTGCCATTCTGGAACTGGCCGAAGGTGAGAGGGTTTGGCTGCAGCTGGACCAGGGAAATGAAATTAACAGCAACGACAACCGCTACACTACCTTCTCTGGCTATATGCTATTTAAGACATGACGAGGCGCTTAGCTGTGAAATAAACTGTGCAGAGTAGGAAAGGTAACGTCATAAGTTGAGGAACGAGTATCTCAAGACAGTGAACTAATAATTAAAATGAGAGATCAGGGGAAAATGGGCTAATACAGTATCTCACGATGTTGTTATAAATGTCAAACTTCAATCTCCTACTGTGTTGAAAAACGTTAACTCTAAGAGATACACTTAGGAAGAAAATGAAATACAGTATTAATACACACCCTTGCAAGAAACAGAAATATGCTATTCAGTCTAGTAAGCAAGAATTGGGACACAGCTTAAGGGACACACAAAATACAGGACACACAATAAACGAGACACACAATATAGAGGGCTCACAACATACGGACACACAATATGTAACACAAAATATAGAGGGCACAAAACATACGGGACACACAATATAGTCGACACATAAAATACAGGACACACAACATATGGACACACAATATAGTCAACACAGAATATAGAGGACACACAATATACTGGACACACAATATAGAGGACATGCAATATACTGTTAAATTGTATCATTTGTAACAATTTTGGTAAAATTTGAATATGTACAGGGCATGCATGCTTCCATGCGGACACTGAACATACAGTCCATAGCACTATCTAAGGTAAGAAAGACACATATATGTATAATTGTTTTGTACAGTAGAAATGGATACCTAAACCATATTGAGAATAATTAGGTACTGAGTATACCAAATACTACTATCGCAGAATTACAGAACTGCCGCAGCACATGAACGAGGATCAACTTTCTTAACTTATTACTAACTTATTGCTCAAATTATTATCTCTTTATATTTTTGGAGGGGAAATCGAGTTGCATTGCCACGTATCAAATGATATGCACATAAATCCTTGTATTTCTATTGAAGGATCCAAATGTGAGCTAATCCGTGACGGAAAAGGAAGCAGATAAGACATGAACAATATGTTTTGACCTGTAGAATTACTTTAAGGTTATCCAGATGACATTGCAGGGGAACTGAAAAGCCACTTGAGGGAAAGAGATAATTACTTCAGTGTAGTCTATACTTGAAAGCAACGATAGTTATGGTAGTCCATATATAAATATGGTATATAAATATATATATATGTATATAAATATATATGAAGGGTGTATGATACATGATCCATGCAATTGCTACCCCACAAATAATAATATTTGAGTGATAGTATGTACTAACTAATGTTAAACAAATTAGCATATAGACTTCACACATTTTAAACATAGAAAGCAATGTTTCTACAGTATAGGCTATCTATCATAGAATCTTTCTGCGATTCTCAAATTTCCATTTACAAGGTGTAAATTTTATCTGGTTATTTGTTCAAGTACCTTTATGCTTTGGAACATATTTCTGTATGAATGGTCACTTCACTACAGCAGGCGACAGCTTGTTTAATATACAATAAAAACATAGACCAAAGTGAACTCATATTGAGTAGGTCAAAGAAGTTTTCAGTTTTAAGAAATTGAATTTTTCAATAAATTGAATAAATTGAGGAGAAAAAAAAGACATTAGGGACCAATACATAAAAAATGTAAAAAAAAAATGTAATATTTGAGTATTTAATTTTGCACTGTATTTAAAATATTTGTAAATAGATATATATATTGTTTTAATTGTGGTACATTTAACAGCAGCTGTGGCATTATGGGAAATATGGTAATCCATTGCTTAGGGCCATAATTTAAATGACAAAACCCAAGAGATACTGTATATCTTTAATATTCAGATATTTATGTAAAATTTCAAAAATTCATGTAATGGTTATATTAAATTACAAGGTTTTGTTTATGAATCAGGGAAATATCCACGAGCCTTGGTCATTTTCTGAGCATTATGGCTAGGATAATTGTGTGCACATTGATCTGTTCTTAACAATAGAATTTGTGAACGTTGTACTATTTACTGTCAAAACGAGAGTATATATACAAATAGAGAAGGAAGCATATGGGTGGGGGGGAGGGTATATATGATATTGTTATAATAAAATACTTAAAAATGCTAATTAATCGCATTGTGATTCTAAGAAATGCCTATTTACTGTATTGTTACACCAGAGATGATCAGGGATGATCAGGGATTATTCACTTTGGTACAAAATTTCAAAAGATAACTCCATCATGTTTTTGGCCAAAATACTTACTTTTAAGCTTTAACTTTCATATTTTAAGAAAGGAAATTTGTTGGCATTTACAATGATTTGAGTGTTCTTTCTTTGTGATTTTTTTTTTTTAATTATGACATAATAATCACCATATGAAGTGAATGGAAATGTTGGTATTGCATAACAAGCTTATCTGTATTTCCCATATAAATCTGCATGCACACTGTAGTACAGGACAAACATTTTTTAAGGATTTTATGTTTCTGGTTGTCCTTCAGACTATTACCAGGTCTTACTTTTTGGTTGTCCAAACAGCAAATTTGGGTGTCTGAATATAAATGTTGTGAAAAATAGCAAAGAATGACCAATATGTATACAGTTAGGGGAGATGTGTAGGTTAGGTGAATAGAACACAATCTTTGGGCAAGTAAAACTATCAGAAGACCATTAAAAACTTTGGTCATCTCGGACAACCAGAATACCATTGAAAAAAATATGGTCATCTGGGACAACCAGAAGACCATTAAGAACTTTGGTCATCTCGGACAACCGGAAGACCATTAGAAACTTTGGTCATCTTGGACAATCAGAAGACCATTAAAAAAATCGCCGTTCAGTAGGCTATTGTACACATATGCAGTCATTTACGATAAGCAAGTGGAATTATTTTAACTCAAAATGTAATCGCTAATTTAATTTAATTGCAGAACAAGTACCACTATGAAAGGAAAAAGAATACAACATTGATACGCTAAAACTATCCAGTGAATTTTCATGGTTACTAAAGATCATATTAATCTGTTCTCATATTAATAGTTAATTTTTCAGAAAATTGTAAACCAGAAATTCTTGAATTTCTGGACAAGTATGGATTACATTTTAAGGTCTCAACTCAAAACATTGTTCCTATTGCTGTGGGAGTGGGGAGAGGGTGGGGGAAATGCCACACTTATTTTAAAAAAACTCTCCTTTTTTTCTGTAGTAATTCAATATTGAATTATTTAATAAATATCTATTTACTATGTTAAGAGAAAGGGTAATGTGGTGGTTGCTGTCAACATCTCCGACTAAACCACAAAGTGATAATAGATGTTTTATTACTCTCAAGCTAATATTTATGTACTGGTTGTGCTCAAGGTTGTAATCTGGAATATTAATTATTAAAAAAACAAAAAGAACTTGTGTATATTCCATACTTTGTTTCCATTATTTCTTGGCACCTTATTACCATATATGGAAGAAAAACAGAAACATCAGAATCTTACCTGTCCCTTTTTGGAGGATTCATTCAACAATATGACCAACGAGAAAATTGAAATTTGATCTCATTTCTTTTCTAGATAGCAAATATGGTACTATATTTATGTAAATTAAATCCTTTTTTTCCCTTTCTTCTGTTAAAACACTTTGGATGTATAGCCAATGCAATTGGACAGGGTCGTGGAGAGGGTTGAGGGAATGACAGGTAGAATTTATTTCAACTTTCTAGCATGTTCACCAAATGATGAAAAAACTGTGTCTCTTCGATCGTATATTATATATCAAAAATCCTGAAAAACTAGTTCAAACTTTGACATTGCCATTATTCGGAACAAGGTGAGCAGCCATTTTCCGGTCTAATGCCTGTTCGCAGCGAGGTTGCAAGAAATCAGGACTATAATAACGCAAAATGTAAGATTAATATATCACAGGGCTAAATATTATTCCATGCATTTGAATTATTTTTGATGTGAAATGGTGTCAAAATGAAAGCTGGCCTGTTGCATGAACAGTGAAACGCAGGTGGGACGAGACCTATGGCATCTCTGATATTTCAATCTACCTCTATAATCTTTCCAATAATGTCATCTTTAACAGGATGTCACACACCTAATAGCTAGAGATAAAGTCTTATTCACCCAAAATTTCAGTGGATTTCACATTTTTTTTACCGTTCTCCTTAAAAAAGGGCCAATATGTCTGCTGATATAGGCTACACCATCTTCGGATTATTTCCTGTGGTGATAAAATCGACAAGTTTTCTGTGACAAGGGTCATCGCCAATGCTTCCCTTATACCCCAGACAGTCGAATAACGATCCCCGGCTAACATTATTTCAAGGAGTGTTTGTTTCGCTGCCGCCATTATGTATGGATTCATTCTCTCTCTCAACAGCGACAGTTTAGCACCCTGAAATTAATTTGGAAGCAGTGGAATGTACCTTTTGTAAATTGGGGTTTAGGCAATTTTCAGCATGTCAAAAGTCGGACGGAATACGGAATTGACGTTAGGTATGATCGGGGGAAGCCACTTCTTTTACCTGTCTGAGCTTTAAATCATCAACTTCCCCATTTCTCGACTTTCGACTAATAAATTGTCAGCCTCCAGTCGTAAATTATTTTGTGTTAGCAAAGAAATTCATTTCATCGTTTCCTAAAAAAATTGCTTGATCCAAATCCCAGATCACATCCCCAATGTCGTCTAAACATCACTATCAAAACAGTCACTCATAGCAAAACGTGACATGGAGAAGGTGCCAATGATCACCAGGAGAGACGAGCTGTCAGTCACTCCGGGAAGCTCATCGGTTTCCAGGATACCACGAGCCTATTCCCAGCGAAACATGACAATTAACATAGCCAATCGATAGAGAATTGTTTCTGGTGAAGCATCCTATGAACTCCAATGATTTGCACGTACTGGGTGCTGAGGTTATTATACATATATATACCAAACAGGTTGTGTTGTAAAAAAAATCACTGATGCACATCTTAAATAACCATAGGTATGTATAGACTAGCATTAAAGGGACTGTCAGCTTGTAGGCAGGAATTTATGGGGGGGGGGGGGGATGGTGCATTTTTCTACTGAAGATGTGCACTTTTTTTGTGGAACCGTCCTGGGGGAGAGGTGTATTGTTGTATTTATTAAGGGTGCTTAGATGCAACAACAACAAAAAATTGTGTTATTTTTTCCAATCATATCAAATTGTTTTCTGACATTTGATGCAGTTTAGTGTTAACATTCCCGCATAGTAGGAAAGTGGTTCTCTAACCCAGGAAAGTGTGGACCTTTGGAAAGTTATGAAGACAAATGGCACCTCAAGGACACAGAACGCAGTTACTAATGATGTGTAATTTTCAGCACTTGAATGTATCTGTATTTGTGCCGGGTAAAATTGGCTTAATTTAACTTTTCACAAAATCTTACCAAGAAAATAAAAAATATATTGGTAGGTACTTGGATACCCTCAAAGAAATCTACTTGGTTACAACTGCTTTGATGTATTCTCCATTGCAGTAGCACACAACTTTTAATCTAACCCAAAGAATCTGTTTCACAAATGTAACATTTTATTCTTTTATAATAATACCAATGTTTGAAGGTTACATCTTAAACTTCATCAAACACTAGCACCGATCAACTTTGGTGAATTAAAGGTTACAACTTCTTTCGTTTTTTTGGTTGGTTTCCCATTTCATATCCAGCTCAAAGTACAGTGCTGATGGTATGTTACCAAATTCAGTACTTCCCAAAAAATTATCCATTGGAAATTTATAACCAACGACAATATTAGTTACAAACTATATCATCTCCATGACGACATAATAATCTACTTTTGTGTTTTTGTAATTTTGGGAGGTAAAAGTTGGTCACTCTGAACCCCATGACATCATTAAACTAGTTGTTTGGAAAATTTCTCTTCCTTTTCTCATTTCAAACAGGAAATTATTCTGGTCATTTCAGAAATTTGATCTCATAATTGACATCGGCAAATATCGTCATCATCGTATTACTGGACACTTGGATTTTCTCACTTTGTGGACCAACTATTGCTTTTCCTTTCTCAAATACTTTCCTACCTGTTAAATTTTTGTTTTTTTGGAAATACTTGGTCATTTCGGATCTGTGCGTCAAATTAAGAACACAGAGAAATTCAGACTATAGTGCTAGATAACAATGCAGATGTACACAAACCAGTTTCAAATGAGAAATAAAAACGAAAATTCCAAACCCTTATGTGAATACTTTTTGTTTGACTTGGGAAATATTTCAAGCAATTTTTAAAGAGCAAGGGAATTTTTTGGCTAGAATGAGCGGTAAATCAGTGAACACAGGTTCTATGCCCTATCAGGTGAGCTCTACAGCTCTCAGTTGATGACAATACCTATATTCATATTCCATATTGATATACACATACATATAGCCATTTCTTTCTTGGTAATGCCAGTCGGAAGCCACAGAATCTCACACAACTCACACAATCTCACACAAACCAGTGAGAGCACCACGATAAATTCATTCCGATAACACCCGGAGAGGAAAGGGATTTCAAGAGAAATTCAAATCACAAATTTCTGTATATTGCTATGTGCGTTTAGAAAGATCAAAACCGAGACAGGTAGAACAAAGTGTCAGAGGTCACATGAACTCTGTAGAGGTTGTACATTTCTGAAACATTCATGGCAACGAACTAGATCACATCTCAGCATAGTCTTGGCACATTTGTTACCCTTCTGCTGTGCTGATGTTGATATCAATTAAAACTTCCTGGAGAAGAATTTCGGCAAACAAAATCACATTAAAGTGACTTGTCAAGGTGCCAATCCTTCATTTTGGGATTACACAACCCTATCCATTTCTCCCCATCTCTCTCTGTACATGGTGGGTGTTTGTGTGTGGGGGGGGGAGGGGGGTGCATGTGTGTCTTTGTGTGTAAATAGAAGCATAGCAAAGAGTTACATGAAAGTATTTATATAATTAACTATCATTGCAATGGTGTTGTTAAATTTATCACCAGATGAAAAATGTACTATTCTTTGTGTCATAAAACATCAGAAACTACTCGATTGACAATCTGTTTTGCTGGTTCAACATAAACATAACTTACAACTGACTTTGATCCATGGATTTAACAGTATTATCCTATAATTTAAAAAGTTTTAATGCTTATTTGAGGACTTCGACCAAACTCTGAAATACTTTCAAAATTCATTCATACCTCAACAAATTGAACCGGCCTGGAAGTTTAACATTTTCTGATCAATCAAAAGAAAGGTCCTTGAATTGTCAAATTTTATATAGATCTGATAAAGGTATTCCAGCAACTCAATGGGACAGATCAAGGATTGCTTGCCGACGATGACCTGGAAGTAACGAACTGATTAACGAGAGGATGGATCTAATTTCCTCGACTGATATTATTCACTTCTGCATCATACATCATCTTCGTCATTTCAAGGAAACTTCCCGGAGGGGAAGGCATTTCGACTGACCAGACGGAAAAACCTGGCCGGTCACACGAATTACGTACATGGTTATCTTGTCTAACTCACTAACTTGAGACTTCTTAATCACTTGTTGGACCGTTATTAGGGTGTAACCATAAAGCAGAAAGCTAACAGGCTTGGTGATTCCTTGCCAGGCTTTACCAGAGAATATTTTATGTAACACTGCTGTACAAATGACCTTTTGACCTCCAATGGATGGAAAAAAACTAGGCTAACTGGTTTTCATTCCTTTCGCCTTTGGCTAGGAATCAGAAACACATCGCCCCAAAAATTACTTTTAGGGAGTCGAGCGGTTTTTACCATATTAATTGTTTACCACTCTTTGTCAACATGTAACATGTCTGCATGTGACTTCATTATCGCATAAGATAGCACATTTCCATGACAACAATGAGAAGAAATCATTTTGGCAAAAATTCAGCTTTATTGGGTTGGTTACTTACTTAGAAATGAAGGGTCATTCATCCACATGAGTCACCCAAAAAAAAAAAAAAATTAGTCACAGAGTAAATTGAGATATCAGTTATTTTGAGCATCCATACAGTGGTTTCCTACCCTAAACTATCGGTATAATAAGATCTTATGAACACATAGAAAATGGCCAACTAGATATTTCCCCTTAGTCACAGTATATAAATATTTCAGAGGTTTCAAGCTGAAACACTTAGAGTGGTTCATGACATGTCATGAGATGAAATCACTAAAATCACTCTAAAACACATAATACGCAGTCGCTTTACGCATCGAGTGTTCCCACCGACGACAACCTTAACAGCATTTAATGCAAACTTCTGACATTTTTCTTCACCACTTTTCTCAATTGGAGTCGTGTGATTTCTCTGATATAGATTTTAAGTCTTGGAAAACAATATCTGTGGGCCAAGCTAATATCCCAAACACTATTGAATCTGACAGATTAAGGTTTGCAGTGCAAAAGTATTGTTATTTTAAGACTGGCTGGCTTTACTGCAATTTTTCCAACAAAAGGAAATGAAGTATTTGTACATATTTGTTTAAGGCTAACTATGACCATGAAAACAGTCTGTGATAGGATGTTTTGCCAAAGAGCGATGTATTTTACATACGGTTATCTCGTCGAGAACGTGGACCAGTTATGATACATTCTAGGGAATTTAAAACCCAGGTATTTAACCTTTTTGTCGCACTCCCAGGCACGTCTGAACCGAGTCCGTGGCTGAGACTAAAGTTTAACAACATGTGAAAGAAGAAAACCTTTGCCAACTTATGAATTCTCTGACTTTCTGAGGAAAAGAGAGTTAAGGTTAACGTAAGTACAGAGAGATATATTAGAAAAGAAAGGATAGGCAGGCAGGAAGGAAGGGAGAGGAGGGGATGGACAGGGGAGAGGAGGGGAGGAGGGGAGGAGAGGGGAGGGGGTGGGAAAGATGGGAGTGAAGGCAAATGAGAGGACCAGCCTTGACACAAGTTCAACTTACAAAGTCGTTTACATATAAAGCCAAGATGCTTTTTCTATCAATGTGTGGATACATGTTTAGAAAGAGACAGTCTAACTGTGTTTGAAACTGTCTCAACAATATCTCAACAAACTTCTAAACTTATCGGGATAGATATGAACAAATAATTTGTAACAACCTGAGTAAGACAGTTTCATGCTACTGGAAATATTTCTTCCTTTGCATCTCTCCACATGCTATTGCTCTACTGCCAAGGTTCTTAATGATTTTTTCTGAGAGGGCCCGGAGAGAGGGCCCGGAGAGAGGGCCCGGAGAGAGGGCCCGGAGAGACGCACCGCTTCAACCAAAAGACACAGTACCAAGATAAAGGTGACGTTCAGGGAAGGTGGACAATCAAACATACGTACTCCAAGGACTGGCATACCCAATTAGTGCAAAGACGTTCTGACAATTTTCTTTCGTGGGAGGGCTTTGGCCTGTGGGTTGCTTAACAAGGAATCCCTGCTTCACTGTATTATCCCATTCCTGGGGGGCCACAACAGGCCTTCTTACTGATCTTTGCAGGGTTACTTCAAGGCCATGGCAACAGCATGGGGGGGGGTGGGGGAGGGAGTGGGCATTGGGGAGGTTATTAAAATCCTCATGGTCTCATTTTGTAAATTTGGATTTTCCTTTCCAGCAATGGCCGATGGTCTTCCAAAATGACATGGTTCCCCAAATTGTATCATAAATCCAAACTCGACTGAAAGTGTTAGTACCACTTGATGTCAACAGTCTACACGGTAGTCCAATTTAAACCCGGTTAGCATAAAAATAGACCTGGCGTGCAGGCTGACTAATACATCTATCACATTTCAACGGAAACTGATCAAACGATCTCGTGGCCAGTTGAATTTGTTCCCAGACCAATGGTTCGAGAATTTGATTTCGAACAGACACTCACCTGCAGCCATGTATTAATTTGTATGGTTTTCAAGCCCTCTATCAATGCCTCGTAAACCTGCTGGTTCTGCCCGTAATCAAACCAGAGCGTGAGAAGACGGAGCGTGTCCTGCAAGGAATCGTTTTCACCGGAGAGAGCGATGGACCGGAAAAATCCATGGACGGCCGGTGCGCAGTACCGTAAGACATAGTCACTCTGGGAAACGGACAAAAAAAAACGTAAAAAAAAAGAACGAGAGAAATTTTATGTGAATGCTTCATTCTGTCTTTGTCAATTTTACAAAAGTGCTTGATATAATTTTCAAGATGAACAAAGTGAACATGAGAAGTGGACCTTGACATAATCAAAGAGAGATAATATTATATATTTGTTTTAATCTCACAGTTGTTTCCTCTGACCTGCAAAAAGAAAACCTCTTCACAACTTCAACCATGAGAAAGTATTTTTCCAATGTACGAAGCAACTTACCTGTGAAAAGCTCAACTTTGGCATTTTGTCCATGTCACTGGCTTCCGTCAATAGACTGACCTGGGTCCCTTCCGTGGTGTCGCCCCCACCCTCTGCCCCACTCTCGGGAGTGAGTGGGGACGGTAATGGAGACGGTGATTTACTCTTGGACTGAGGAGGGGAACTCAGATACTGCTGCTTGAAATGCAAGACGGCCTCATAGTTCATGAAAGCCCAAGAATGCCATGCCTGGTAAAGATACAAAAGAAGAAGGATGCATAATATGTAAATCACATTGGAAAGGTACCACTAAGTTCTTCAATGTTAGGTTTAATCTCATTACCGGCTGCCCCTCCTCCCCCTCCCCCTTCCTCCCCCATTGTTTATACTGAACAAGAAACTCATATAATGCATTGAATAAACCACCACAACATAAGTCACTTAAAATAAGCATTGCTACAACATTAGGTACAATATGAGATATAGGTTCACAACCCCCTCCCCCTTTCCACCACCCCCTCCTCCCTAGTAGCCACACTCCCCAAAAACATACGTCCAGTTTCATATTCATTCCTCACACTATTAAACTAGACCATTTCCTCTTCATTCTCATGCTCTCTACCTATTCTAACATATCCATAACATACAACTTCTCTATCCTAACCATTCCTTACCCATATACTTGTCTCGACACCATCTAGCTCTGAACTTCTCCTCCCTCATTCACTCCTACCCTATTTCTTTCCTAAATGTTCCCCAACCATCTCATCCCCTGCTCTTCCCCATACCCTCACTCCTACCCTATCCCTCCCTATCCCTTGCTTTCATTCCCTGAACCCTCTCTACCACTCCTCACCCTCCCTCCGTCCCATCCTCCCTCCCCACCCATCCTCTCCCCCATGTATCACACACATATATCTGTATTACCTTGTACCAGTCCTGATCAAACTCTGTTGCTTTACTGTAGTAGCCCAGTATCGAGGTAATAATATCTTCGCTGGGTGGCTCCATACTTTGTTGCCAGAGTCCAAGTTTGAGATAGCATCTGGGGAAGTGAGAAAAAAGGGGAAAACTTAATACCCCGTCTTCCTGCAAAGTTGAAAACAGAGTAGGTTTACGTAGTTAAAACAGTTCATGCCAGTCGAGCATTGATGGGGAAATAATTGTATATATATTAGCTACCTTGCAAAAATCTGATAATCCCTTTGGATAGTTTTCGTCTGCTTTCGTGATTTCGAGATAAGTGTTGGGTTTCGTTGCAACTTTGGTGTCGCTCTGACCAAATCATGTGTGATATATACATATATAGATAATTTTATTTTTTATTTTATTACTTTATTTTTAACACCTCCTAAGCTTCCATATTTACAAATTGTTTGAAATTTATACTGGAATAAATTGAAGCTCAAAAAAAGCTCCAATACTGAGTTCATTAGGTCATGAACGTAACACAGCATCTCCTCAAAGCTTCAGAACTTGGCTACTTTGAAACCAAACATAAACAAGTAATCTAGACCGATGGTCTTCCCTAACAGATGTAACCTACTTGGCATACAAGGTTCAGGGCTAACAGTTGTTATCATCATTGACTGGTAAAGGTATTATTTCTTCCTAACTTACTAACCAGCTCATACAGATATGATGAACAGATTTGTTAGGATATGTTTAGCATGATACAGTGTTCTATGAACTTGCAACTATCCTAACCACCATGTGCCTGAATGTGCTGAATAAGTCTATTTTACATCAAACTAAATCCAACTTTTCTCATGTCCCTTCTTTGGATTATTGTCATTGTGGTCGACCCTAGCACGCGGCGGTTCTCGACTTAATCTGCAAGATGGTGTCGTCAATCCAGCCGTTTTTCTTGATAATCTTCCAAAAAGTTTGCCAAGAATTAATCACAACTTAGTGAGAGTGGCCTAGCCTTTTACACATTGTAACCATGACAACCAGAGAAGGATTATGGGGACAATTAACAATTTCCTCTAAGAATCTTCCTCTGTGCTGCAATTTTTACGCTGAAAACAATTTCTCTGAGGCTTAGATAATATTACATGGGAACGAAATGTGGTCTGTGCAGACTCTGACACATGATGCACTAAACTAAATCAATTTTTGAGGTATGGAATAGCAAATTCTCAACAGACCATGAAAAAGGTTTGGTTATGGGAAACTTTCTCCAAAGATGTAGGCTACTTTCCCAGAACAGAAAAACGTCATTACTGTTTGTTGGTGTAACTTGGATACAGTGCTCAAAAACTGCTGTTGGTGCCCGTCACCCACTGTAATGCTCTTGACAACAACTGCCATGCCCCTTAAATCAAGTTGCCATGAAGGGGGGGAGCCCCCTTATAATTATCGCACACAGGGGCTCAAAATTGTCCAACCATGTCAGAGATATATGAACTAGAAAACAGATAATTAATATGCAGCTGTAGGGAAGCATTCATATCTAGACATATCATTTTTACCAACAATCTCATGAATAGTTCCTCTTTTGTGTCTTAATCTCCGCATAATCTCACTCACTTTGGGACAGGATGCCTTGGCACCCTTTTCAACTTTTGAGGGAAAAAAAAAAATTCTCTAGGTTCACTTCTTCAAAGCTGAAAACAACTTACCCTGCCCTACAATAACTCCATAATATTGACATTCACAGAGTTTACTTGCTCCCAGAATGTTTTGCAAAACTTTACAGAGAATTTTAGGAGTATGACAGATACATATATATCTATACTACAACACTGTAGAAAAATATAACACAACATTGACCAGAGGTGTAATGCAAAAACCTCCTCTACAAAATATTGCAATGCCTGTTATCCATACACAGTACAATGATAATTGTAACTGTTACAACATTTCAATCAATATACTATCAGGTTACCGTAACGAATTGTTTCCTCCCGAGGGGCCCTACTGGGTGACTTATTAACCCATCAAAACTCGTAACAATCCCCTGACGTGGTTTATGGTTGGTTTTAGAAGAGAGTTCTTTTCATTCCGGGACAGTTAAGAAGGCTCCTAATGGGTCAAGTATATATCCAAGGGGCTGCACAAACAGGCCACTTAACTTCCAACCGAGTTGCAAATCTGACAAGATCACAAGGTCGTTGGGAACTTTTGTATCGAGTTACGTAAGAATTGACTGAGATATTAAGGACTGGAAGTTAGGGTCAAAACAACAAAGCTGTAACAGACTATCGACAAAAATAAAAATAAATACATGCTGTGTCCAACTGTTTCAATTACATTATCGAATTGAAGTTGACGTGGATAGCGTATGCTTGAAAGACGAAAGATGTTAAGGAACTACCGAAGCTGAAAAGTGCACACACTGATATGTAATAGACCAACCACTATTATCAGAATAAGTCATTATTTAATATTGCAATGTTTCACGATCGAGGAATTGCTTCTAAATCATCAAGAGATTCTAAATCATCGAGAGAAACCCGTCCCAAGTGGCTGGACTATCGAGTCAACCTCACAGGTCACGGGGTCAGGTCTTCAGAGGCGGGAAATATAAGTCCTTAGCCCAAAAAAAGATCCGATTCTTGACATTTTCATATTGTTAGCAACATTTCTGTTACTGTTATGCAGTCTCCGGTTCTTGCTGGTTCATACTGCTGGTGTTATGTTTGATTATTAAAGAAGATCGTTGAATTTCAATGAATTATCGGTTCCTACTAACATGACTTGTTAATTAATATTTCCAAGTCGTTTACACTATCACCTCTCAATACTAAAAAAGAAGAACGAGTTAAATATCACAAAATTTCGACACTTAAACGTTCTCTCTTCGTGTCAAAGCATACCCTTGTGTAGTGATGTAGTAATCTAGTATTTTACCTTCTTTTTATTTGGGGGGGGGGGGGGGGTTAGTTTTTGTTTTTTTTACATATTCAGAAACACACATTGACGTTCTCTTGCCGTGCATACAGCGTAACTCTGGTTCCCGATACAGAACGAACACAAATTTGACTACACTTATCGATCAAATCCATTTTATGTTTATTCTATTTACTCTGTTGCAGTCCCTGACAGACAATACGACTCACTTTCATTGTACCCGTCCTCAATACCAATTCGACTATAATTTTGCGATACACTCATGTTTGGGTGAACTCTGTTTACATTGCTTAACAAATTATCACATAGATTCAGACCACTCGTTTATTTTCTTCTGGTCATCTTCATTTAGTTGACATAAAACTATCATCACAATAGGGTATGTCCTTCCTGTTTATCTGGTCTTGGGGGTAGCGTTCAGGTTCAGCTGACGAGAATCACTACTTTAGCTTTTTCCAACTGGTGCTTCTTTTGTTGGCTGTTTTGTGTAGTCAGGGGTTTATCTTAAGCTTTGTTTGCTGGAGAATATAAATTGATGCAGGGAAGCTTTCTCCACAGAGTTACTCCAGCTTCCTCTTCGTGATACACTTACTTTACATTTAACTCTTATACTGCACTTTACTTTGCATTACTTTACATTTTACTTTATCACTGTACTGTTATCCATCTATTCAGAATACATTATAATAGTGTTGGATCTCTACAATAATAATATTACTGGAAATCTTATTCTACTTGTGTTGTGTTTATTATGCATCCCCTGTTATAAAATGAACAAGACTTTTATTCTCACCTGGCCAAGAGTTTGTTGAGTTCGTCCACTCCCTCTACCTCTCCCGTCCGCATCGGTACGTTCATCGTCGTGTACCTACTGAGGGTGCTCTTCACAAACTCATGTAGCTGATTGAAAGCCACTTGCTGTAAATGAGTCCCAGAAGAGATACGATCAATGCTCGGCACATTTAAGGAATTAATATGATAAGTCGTCGAGTATGCTTGTACGGAAATTATTTTTGTTGTTCTGTTTGTATTTATTTATTTTTCATAACAGATGTTTTTTAAGTCAAACTGATCCTTAGCAGCTAAAATTAATATTTCCTCAAAGTTCCTGTCCAGCACTGTTGCTCTTCCTACAGGACGACCGTGACGTGTGACAAACGAACGAATGGGAATTATTTTCAACATTTGTAATTGCAGGAGTCCTACAAAATGATTCCCTCCCCACCCCCTCCTTGGTCCCCACCCCCCAACCCATTAACACTGAAATGTTAACACTGCATTGCAGTCTAATACACTTTCCTTTCCTTTCTGTATTCTAAAGTTTCTTTCTCTAATTTTTTTTATAAACAGGAGTGGCCTTCCAGAATAACCTACAAAATCTTAATGTGCAACTTCCTTCCCTAACCTTCAAAAATCTACTCAAACATATTTATCACGACAACTTTCACAGTATTTCCTCAATTTTTTATTCGTTCATTCGTTCGCTGACACACAGGGTTCTGCTAATCATGGTTGCAAAGAACCAAATAAGAAAATGAACAGAATACATCAACTTTTTATTTTTTTATTTCTAAACCCAAAATTGCCTTCTCACCTTATTCCCATCTTTCCAGAGATGCTTTATGTAAGCAAAGATAATCTTGGGATGTTTGACTACTGCAATTGAGCTGATGGGAGTGGTCTCGTCCAACGATGGGTCTGACTCCAGTAGCATTGTCAGTGTCTTGTGTGATAAAACCTACACATAGAAAAAATAAAAAAACGTCATCATATAAAAAAATGAAAAAACATTTTCTGTTACCAGATAGATGAAATTTTAGGAGACCTGTTAAAGTGTAAAGGGTTTGGGGGTTTTTTTTCACCCAGTTTAAAGGATTATTTTTAGGCAACAAATGTAATTTTGATACTTTTATAAGTCATCTATTTCTGACAGTCTTTGTTGTGTTCAACACCACTAAGCCTTTTTGAGAAATCAAAATGCTGTCAACCGTTAAAAGTTTCTGGTCATGTAAGTAAATGAATATTGAAAAACTGACGGGGAAATTTTTAGACAATGGACGAGATCAAAGAAATTTATGGCTACAATGCGATTCAAGCCAGTGACCTCTGGGTTACAAGCCCGGCGCTCTACCAACTGAGCATGCCAGCCCTTAGTTGGTGACGATTCTTATGTAGCGATTTCTTTGCTGGGGGTGGGTGGGGGGAGCCAGTCAGAAGCCATATTACCCTTGCATACCGTGTAACCAGGGATCACAACCAGTTTCATTTAGATACAACCCAGAAAGCGCCAGGGAAGGAATATCATGACAAATTACTGGTACCAGCCCAGGTATTAATTCTATACCACTTTCAATATGTTGTAAAGCAAAAAGATACTTTTAAAAAGAAAAAGAAACTCTGAGGTTCACCAATGAAAGTGGCTGAACTACTTAGTCTAGCACACAGACAGACAGGACAGTCGCTCAGATGAAACACGAAACTCAATCGGAACCATATCGGACTCTAAGAACCATTTACATCAGATCCTCAAAAGCAAATACAGTTAACTTTCAGATGATAAACATTAGAATTACGAATGACCTCAAATAACATGTTACCAATTGCATGAAAAATGAATTGAAGGACAAATGGTCGATCCATGGATGTCATCCCACATGTGATGCTATAATCATTCATGTGAAGTTAAATGTTTGATAGAGTCATTAGGATGTATAAGACAATGGATTCACATTTGCATGTAGGCCTTGACTTAATAGGCCAAAGTCATAACAGATTTAACCTCAAAGAAGCACTGCGGACATGAAGGCTAATTTGTAGGTGACTATATCTTGAAATCCAGAATAGCTGATCATAATGAAATAATACTGGCATTCAATTTTGCTTAAGTTGGTTAGACTATGACATATAACCAAATAAAATAGTTGGTTAGACTATGACATATAAACAAATCAAATAGTTGGTTAGGCAACCTATAAACAAATAAAATAGTTGGTTAGGCTATGACCTATAAACGAATAAAATAGTTGGTTAGGTTATGACATATCAACAAATAAAATAGTTGGTTAGACTATGACATAT
>KN894118.1:23489-50936 GCA_000934455.1 Apostichopus parvimensis
CTATCACTACCACTACCAACACCAATACAAATATATAAAATTGACCCTTTTAAAATTAACCCATGTTCACTTATCTTTCCAATCACAAAGACTGCACCAACTGTCCATCGACATGACCGGGCCAGGGACGTGACCAATTCAAACACGTAAGATTTAATTAAAAATGTCATTGACGCTATACCAACACGTGTTTCAATACGGACAAAAAAATACATTTTTTTCCCCCCGTTTATTCTGTGACGGTTGGACAAACCTGTTTGGCTTGTAAGAAGTGATCTTGATGAACGTTTAAGACCGCTCTGTAGAACGCCCCGTTGAAAGTATCCCGAGGGATGAGGCAGACGTACTCCTCCATCCTCTCCCAGTTCTGGAGACCCCACGCCGCCGCGGCGGCCATCCGCGCCATCTGCTGGCGCCCTTCGTCGTCCACCAACGGCCACCTCTCGCAGGCTACCTCGTGCAGCTGACCCCTGCGGAGACAAATTGGAACAATTCCCATGTTTTAAGGTGCTGCAACAAGTATGCTACAGTTTTGAAATTATCGCGCGGTTATCAAGACAGAATGAGATAAATATGATTGGGGCAAACTTTGCGGTTTGTACTCCCAGTTTTTGAATCATATAAAAAGTATATGAGAGTTAGAAATGCAACTGAATGAGCGTGATATCATGATAGTAAAGCTAACAGAGTAAGTATGTGAAGCTTAAGGGGGGTGGGGGGCACAGATATCTTGGGGAGGGGGGACATGCACCTTTAGCCACCCTTGGAGATATCAACCCCACCCCATCCCCATCACCTGCTAGGAAGTACTTGCAACATATTAGTCCACGAGTAACTCCAAACTAATTTCACAAACTTGTTTTAATCGGAACCAGAGAGGTATTTATGGAATGACATTCAACATGTTCTCACCATTCTCCAAGAGCTTCCAGACATCTGAGACGGCCCATGGTCAAGCTGATATCATCCGGACTGGCATCAATCTTCTTTTCGTAAGCCGTGAGAGCATTGTCCCAGTCGTGGAGTTTCTCGTACCAGGTTTCTTGGATTTGCTTCGGACAGAAAATACATACAAAAAACATGAAAAGTTCATAACTACCTCAGACATAAAAATAAGATGTAAATTAATGACTTTGATTAAACAAGTCTCTTCAAGGAAGGCATAAGGAGTAAAAGATGGAATATTTGTGATCTGTGAAAATATATTTACTAAAAGGACGATGGTCAATCGTTGATACAATTCTGTGTTTTTCAGAATAATTCTCTACTAAATCACCCTTTGTAGAATCACCCCTTTTACATCGTTAAGTCTTAATCTTACCAATTCAGCTCGGTAATTCTTCATGG
This sequence comes from Apostichopus parvimensis, assembly GCA_000934455.1. NCBI lineage: Eukaryota > Metazoa > Echinodermata > Holothuroidea > Aspidochirotida > Stichopodidae > Apostichopus > Apostichopus parvimensis. Next base: position 24,837 of record KN894118.1, read on the forward strand.
CGTACTGGAGCACCCCGTAAGCTGCTTCGGGCTGATGCAATTTATTATTGATACTGAGGACGAAAAAAGCAAAAACTTACAGCAATGTTTCAATAGTCTAGCCACATCACTGAGAACTGTTTAACAGTTTTCGATATTAATCTGATAATAAGGTTAAAATAAAACAACATGTTTTGCAGTTTCTTGGTAAGAATTCTTTTCTCATCCTTTTTTCCCCAGGGCTTCGATTAAGGACCAAATCAAGTTTAATCTGTGTTGCATTCATTCACTAAGTTCAAATGTATGAACCGACCTCGTAAAATCAGAAAAACAAAACTTGTCCGACATCACGTACTGAAATACAGTCGGCATGGCAACATTAGTAGAAGGAAACATAAAAACACAGTTTGGGAAACAAATGTACTTCGATCCAACCCACAGTGTCAAAGGTCATACTACTCTCGTCATATCACTTGATATGGATGAGCGCATTGTGTTAGTAATCTGTGATAAAATATGACAGCATATTATTGAAGCAGTTGTTGCCTACATTAATGAAAAATTAGTTGGAATATAACTAAGTCACATTCAGACAATCATATGTAGAGTTAGGAACAGAAAAACTGATCTCACTTTCCATCAGCATTTGTTTCCCCTATATATTACAAATGGAGTATTCATTTCCATTCAGCCATTTTCCTACACAAGGGGGGGGGGAGGGGGCACCTTTATACAAAACTGATACATGGCTGCTTTAAATTCTTGACCTATCAACCCAGACCACACAGATTACCTGCAGTTGAAAACCGTGCCAAATGTTTCTGCTGTATAATGGCGTTACTGACTTAACACTTTGGCTCACCTTATGAGGGCCTCAAGGATTTCTGTGTTGGGCCCTCTCTGAAATTCATCTTCTTTGTAATGAAGGGCCTTGGCATAGGCCCTACAATTAGCGGCCCGCTCTCCTAGAAGAAGAGTGTTCAGGGGCAAAGGACCCTGTTGAAGGAATAGGAGAGGTGATTAAATGTTAGGCTCAGTGAAAATTACTGACTTCATATATTTATATTTCTATATCACTTGACAAACTCTTAATGGAGGATCATTATTCTGGGCATTTTTTTATATTTTTTTTTATGATTTTTGACAAATGTTCCATTCTTTATTTTGAGGCTTGAGCCAAGTTATTCTGGACAAAAAAGGAATGTGTTTTCGGTATTTTATCAAACTGAACCTTTCTATAACAAATGTCAGCAATGATCATGGGTCTAAAATGTAGACATTTTTTCCTGTTATCAAAACAGCCAAAAATAGAACCGGTGCATCAGCTGTTTCGTCCTCACAGTGTGTTTTTCTCTCACTGTCAGATACACTCAAAGAAACTGCTTTGCTAATTTCTCACATGAAGTTACAAGCATGTGCAAGATCTTGTGAGTTAAAAGCTTTGTCTAACACAGATTCAACACTTTTGCTATCAGAGTTGCTACCCTAGCCTAACCTAGCCTACCTTGCAATTAAGCGTCGGGCCTGAGGTAACTAATGTGTGATCTACTGAAGAATGGATAATTGTGAATTTCTGACTGAGAGGAAAGAACTTGGAACTTTGCTGGGCACATCTAAAGAAACTCAAGTAGAAAGGTTTGTTGAGAAAAATGTGACTTGGGAATGGGAGTCGACCAGAGACTTTTGGGAATGGACATTTGTTTGTACCGACCACCATGCAGATATTCCTATTTTGCTAACACAGACATATTAATCTGCAAATTGCAATAAAGACAACATCTGTTTGCCCCCTCATATTATATGATCTCTTGGTCACCTTATCTGAATGTTCCATAAATTCAGCCAAGTTCAGCAGTATCTGGACTATCTCCGGGATGTCCAACGAGGTGAGAGCCTTCTGCAAGCTGAGGATCAGACTATCCTGATCTTGTTCCGTCAGCTCAGACCAGCAGGAAACAAAAGCAGCGTTGAAGAGATCTCTGTCCAGAAAAAAAGAAAAAAAATAAACATATGAGTAGAAATGCTGACATCTGTTAAATCTCACTAGAATTAACATTACAGAAAGATCAATTTTCTTCTTCTTTCAAGAAGGGAGAAGGGAGAAGGGGAGGGGGAGGGGATATGGATGAGGGGAGATGGAGGAGGGGAGATGGAGGAGGAAGGGGATATGGAGGGGGGTTGAAGGAGGGAGAATGGTGAAGGGTAAGGGGAGAAAGGGGAAGAATCAAAGGTGCAAAGTAGAACAATAGTAGGAGGGAGGAGAAGGGACACAGGAATGACAAAGTTACACCCGTGGATGCTACTGGAAGTTGAGACTAAGGTGAGGAAAGTGAGGCACATAGAGGGAGAAGGGGAGAAACACAGATAGGGTGAGGCAGGGAACGCTCACCTTGCCAAGGGATTGTAGCTTTGTGCCAAGGCCCAGCAGGACCTCAGGGCGTGTGATGGTGATTCCTTGAGGAGTTCAATGCTGAGTCTACGGAGCCACTCCATCCAATCATCTCTTGAGAAGAGCCTGTGGACCGACCATGCCTGGAAATCATCAAGAAATGAGAACATTTGATTGGCTTATTCCTGTATTTCTTATGAATATTCATTGCAAGTTTCTCACATCTAGACTGAAATTGCCTGCAATAAGCTTAAGATTCCATTAACACAAGATATGTTTCAGTTGAGCTGGAGGGAGGACAAAAGGGAGAATATCTGAAGTCATTTCAAATTTGCCAACAAAGCATATTTCATTGAGAGCAGTACAATAAGAAGGTCAAAAATGAGAATTTAAAGACTTAACTTCTCATAACCTGTCCTACAAGTCACTCCAAAGACTACCAACAGAAGGTTTATAAAACAAGTTCTATTCCAAATATGTCTATTGTCTAGAATGGGATTTGAAACGGTAATCTCAGGATAACAAACTCTATATAAACCTCTCTTTTTAAAAAAAAGATTGTTGCAGAACTCTGTAAAGTATTACAGTGCATAAAATCATGTAAAAATGTATTGTTACAGAACCTTGTAAAATATTACAGTGCATAAGTATGAGACAAACACCTGGTTACAATACGTGAAGAGAGTAACATATGGCACCCAGTGCTATTTGTGAAAGCAAAGAAGGAAACACAAAGGCAAAATGAAAGGAACTTTAGTTTGAAGCAGTGAACAAGTCAAGGTTGATATAAAAGCTAACCTTTGAGAGGTTTGAGATGCTGACAGGAAGTTTCTTGGGGGCGACCTGCTCTGCTGTTGTAGTCTCCTCTTTCCTGTGGCTGGACCGTTTCTGACGAGCCCTCATCTGGAGTAGCTCATCCTCCACGATAGTGGTTCCCTGAAGAAGAACAAAAACAAATATATGAATACATCAAATATATTAAACATCAAATATATTAAAACATCAAATTTACAAATGACAACACAATTATTTTGAAGTGATTACAAGTAATTTTGAAGTAATTGAAGTAATACTGAAGTAATGAAGAAAGTTAAATACTCATGGAACATTTTTTTTTTTTTTCAATTTTCACAAAAAAATGAATTAAACAATGTCAACATGCTTGCTAGTTCAATTGGAAGTGTACCAAACAAAACAATCCCATTTACCATCATTGCGATCTTCCTTCCTGAGGAATCAATATAGTAAGTATACATTTTAATACAGATAAAGATTCAACCATTACAGTATGACCTAATACAGCACGCAAAGTAGATCAAATACACTCACAGACACAAATAACAAGAAATGAGTCGAAATGAGAAGCAAAAACAACTTGAAAAACCAACACATGGAAACTGTAAAGTTAGTCGCAAATTGGTATGAGGTGAAAATAACACGGCCGTTCTCTACGCCACTAAACCACCCAGCTCTCTGAACTTCTTACCACTTTATACCAGAAATGGATCCCATTTTTAATTTTTCAAATATTTTGCCTAGTTCTAAGAATATATTAAAGTAGATATAGTGAGCGATGAGTGGTTTCACTTTTAACTTTTAAAACTTCTGAAACTTTAAAATTCACCTTGGCAATCTTCAAGATGAGGGTTTCGTATTTCTGGTGGTGGACACGATGTCGGATCAGGACCTTGTGTACCATCGGGATGAAGATCATGAACTTACGGCCCAGCTGAAGGACTACGGATGAGAGGGTCTCCATGGCCGGACCTCTCAGTTCGGGGGTGGAGTCTAAGGTGCGGACCAACGGGTGGATGATCCTCGAAGCAAAATCCGTGAAATCTAACGTGTCGCTGAGTTTGTCGATGGTTTCCAAAGCGGTTCTGAAAGAGACGAGAGATGCGTGATTGGTTGCGTTATGCAAAAAAAACATTGAATATGCATGATATGATGGTTTACGATGGTTTCATGAATGCGACTTCCGTCCATGATCTGAGACGCTAGGTTTAACAGGGATGGTTGCAAAAGATTTTTTAGGAAAATTAGGTATTTCATATTTGTAGATGAAGGGAGATGTTTTTGAGGAATATTGTCTGCAAGTATGACATCACACAACAACCAATGATCCCTGGAGTATTAATCTGTTTATTAAAACAAAGTTATCTCTACACACCAATATCTAGAGTTTTTAACAAAACACTGAAATGGAGGTTTTGTGCTGGGACCAGAAAACTGCCACTTTTAGGTTGCCAACAGCATGCCATCAGTATGTTGCCACCATCATCCCATTAGTATGCCACCAGTATACTCCTTAACGTCGCATTTGTCTATGCTTGTTAAGGTTGCAGGAACATAGCAAGGCAACTTATTTATCTGACCAAACGATAAGGTCTAAAAGGTTAGTCTTACATAGCTGTCCACAACAATTACACAAAGGTCAATATTAGAAGCATTTCACTTGTGGGAATTTTAATAACTAAACCACCATTTCTTTTTCATTTTCCTGTGCAAAAAAATGTTTATAAAAAAAAATTCAACATTTCTTATCACTCCAAAATGAGTATGCTGTATCATAAACCAAGTGTTCTATGTTTGGCTGGCTAACCTGTTCAGTTTCAGTAGCAATAAAGTTATTGAAAATCAACTTAATTCCAACAAGTTCAAAGGAAACAAAGATTTGAGTTATAAATTTGTCCAATTCATGAAAGGATGGTGGGACATAACAAAATAAATACTCAAGTGGTGGAAGGGGTATGCTTCACTAAAAAACCTGCCAGTTACGTTCAAACTTACTTTCTAACAGGAAGCGGGACCTCCGAGGAGTCAAACAGTTTGACAATGGGAGGAAGTAGAAGATGCATGTAATCATCAAGGTTAGGGCCAAATCGCTGTACACCGTTGAGAAGCTTAAAAAGAAAAGAGAAATATATCGATAGGTTAAAATTTTACTTGCTACAAGAATGGCACATATACTTGGATTACACTTGGGAAAATTTAGCAGAAAATGCATGGGTCAATATTACTGAATTTATTTAGACAATTGACTGAATTTAGACAATTGACTGAATTTATTAGATTTTAGGTAATGTTGTTGAACTCTTTTAAGGTTTGAGCAATTTCTTGAGTTCTCAGTGGGGGGGGGGGGGATACTCTCTGATGATATTTAGAATACAGTTCCAGATATGACGAGCAACGAAGTAGAAAAAATCTGTGATATCACAGGTTAAAAAGACGACCCTTCACAAACGAAATGAATATATTTCAATATTGCAAATTTCTCAAAAACAGAATAGCAATAAAGTTGAGAGTTGGATCAATGTGTTTCAATTTACAAGCTGTGTATCAAACTTATATTTTTTGTACTGAGTTTATGCATGAGCCAGTTCCACTACATTACACTACTATCTAACTTTCGTCTTACATATACGGTTACAATTCCTAAAACACTTTACCTTGGTAGTCACCGTCTTGCTGGAGCTGTGGTCGTGCATGAAAACTTTCAGCATCATTGGGATGATTCGAGGCAGGTAGAGTTTGAACTCTCCTCCTAGAGCCACGACTAACTGCTCCACTAGAAGAATAATGGTGTTCTGTAAAGGACTATTAACTGTCCAAAAGTCCTACCATACCAAAAAAAAGAAAAAAAAGTAAAGAATAAAACGCATGAAAAACATTTCGAAAAACGCTAAAAAAGAAGTAATTTCTCAGTATTGATACATCGTTTATATTGTATGTTATTAATTATTCCTTATTAAGACATTAATTATATTTTCATTTATGTATATATGTATTTTTTTTTTCTTTCTTTCTTGGGAGTCCTTTACCTTGTTAAGCCTGAATTGGCTTTTTAGAGGACTTCCCTCCACACGTATATATTTATTATCTGTGGTAAATCAAATCAAATATCAAAAGAGCACCAGGGGGTATGGAATGATTTTGAAAGAGGCCATGGCACATATGCCATTGGTAAAATAAGAAATTTGAGGGGAACTGATGACATGTGTGAGGTCAAGATGAGACAAAACTGAATTTTCAAATGGGGAGCTAACTTCCTACTTAATTCTTACAGTGTGTTCACAAGGTCACAAGGACAAATAGTATCAAAACTTGGTGATGAAAAAGGCACTTACTATACATAAAATCATTCATTTACTTGTTTCTCCACAACTTTACAACCATACAGTAAATCTACCGTGCAGTTACGGGGTAGTTACAACCATACAGTAAATCTACCGTGTAGTTACTGGGTAGTTACAACTGTACAGTAAATTTACCATGCATTTACAGGGCAGTAACAACCATAAAGTAAATTTACCGTGTAGTTACGGGGTAGTTACAACCGTACAGTAAATTTACCGTGCAGTTACGGGGTAGTTACAACCCTACAGTAAATTTTCTGTGCAGTAACGGGTACAACCGTACAGTAAATTTAATGTGTAGTTATGGGGTAGTTGTAGAAGAGTACAAAACAGTAAAGTTATCAAATACAGTGCAGATACAAGATTAATTCATTGTCAAAAACAACCTTTTCTTAATATTAAAGTTTTGTCTTTCCAAGTTATATGCAACTTTCTGGTCCATGAAACAACACTAAAGAGTTTCCCCAACTTTTCATCTTTACTTAAGAGACCAGTCAACACAAAGACGAGGAAAACCTACCCTGATAAGGTCAAAAATATCATCCAAATAGTTCCGGATGTGCTGCTTAACGATGGAAATGATTGTTCCTAGCTGCTGGAACAAAAACTGTGAACAAACAATGAAACAAAAGAGAAGAAAACAGAATAATTGTATATGTCATGACATAGCTTACACTCATAATACTAAATGGAAACCAGATTAGGATGTAATTTTTAGCTCAAAATTATCAGACTTTAAATTCAGATAAATTTTTTCAATTGCTTGTCTCTCCTTTTTATGACATAGATTTCAGTCACTTTAAGACTTGAGATGCTTTAAACAGCCATAGCCCACTCTAAGCCTGCCATCAGCTGACAAGGTTTGGGGACTACCATTCATTGCAACTATTCTTAACACACCCCATCTCTCCTTGCTAAAAATTTGATTCCCTTTCACCACAAGAAGACGACATTTAACTGTGCCTTCGCGCAAGATCTCCATCTGATCCAGAACAAGGTAAACACTAAATTGTTACACAATGGAATAGCATGATACAAATGCATGGATTGTCAAGTTTTTTAAATGTTATTATAGAGATTACATTTGATTTGGAGACCCTTACTTCCAAATAGAATTTAAAATAAAAATTAGATGCAGAGTTAGATTCCCCACTTCGCAATCTCCCCCCCCCCCCCCCCCCCTCCCAGCCCCAATCATTGCTCAGGCAAAAATCTGATTCAGAGTTTGTGTTCACACATGGACTGCATCTTACAATTCTGTGTTTACCTCAGAACTCTGTTTCTGACATCAAACATGCCCTAACCCTATAGACTAACAATCAAATATTTAAACACATGAAACATAACAACACTGAATCGTTATCACATAGCACAATCGACTCCCATCTATCCTTGAAAGTCTGTGCAAATAAAGTCAAGCACTTTGAAACATTCCTCACCTCTCGTATTCCTGGATCGCAGGTCCTGATGACGTAGATGTACGTCGGCATGATTTGTGGTAAGAACTGGACGCACTTGACTCCAAGACTCTTAAAGATGAAGGTGATGGCTTGAACGACTCCCGTGTGGTGATTGGCCAGCGAGGGGTCCTTCATGATCCGCATTAAGGTTGATATCGCTACTGCCGGGTAGAAATCTTCCAAGTTTGGACTCCCGAGGGTAACCAGCATTTCACTCGCTGTAGATACAGGTATCGAGCAGAGAGAATTAATCGTGAAAATCTTGAAATTTATATAGAAAGTGGTATTTTTGCAATCATACAGGAGATGATGATCTTTGTCAGACAACTTTGGGAAAGAAAGATTTATCAACATCAACTTATCAACATCAACTTTGGGAATGATAGATAATCTATGCCGGTGGTGGTGACAGAAGGAGGATAAAGAAAGTGAAGAGAGCAAAGAATGGTTTCATTTTCTTCAGAGATTATCAATGAACAAGCTTTGAGTGTGTTGCCAAAGAAAGCACACAGCACTATCTGTTCATAAACTTAAATTTATGCTTCCAAATAGATATAGAAGAAGGCTGTTCATTAACGGCCGGATGAGTACGGCATATCTCCCAAATGAGCAGATACCATCTCTGATCCAAACCGAATGGCAACCAGCGAGCGCTTGGGTGCATGTGCATCGTTGCCACGAATGAATATTCATGAGTTTGTTTTGTATGTATTTGACTGGCCGGCAGTTATTCAGGTTTATTACACTGGTAGTTGCAACACACAACAGTAGTGCATATATGCATTCACTGATGTTACTTGACAATTCGCAGCCACTTCGTATGTAGGGTTAGGCTTCGGTTCGTAAGTACTTTAGCCCTGTTGATAGTTTTACAGAGATATCATCTTACCTTCCTGTGATGTCTTGGTCTCTGAGGTACTCAGTGCAGCAGCTGTGTCCGTCATACTGTCCTTCTTGCCTTGGTTGATTTTGTGCTTGTAAGGATCCAGAGCTCCGAGAAGACCAAGGGCTCTTATAGTCTACAAATCAATAGAGATGTTCTTTTAGTTACGCACACAAGTACCTTCACTTTGCTCTGTGTGCAAATTGTTTGTCACTACACACAGAATCTTTAACATTAAACTCACATACATGTACACCTATATATTTCATCACTGTGTCTTATAATGTCAAATTTATTGAATTAATATTCACATTTTTCTCTATCTGTACTACGAAAATGAAAGTTTTCTGACATGTTGAGATGTTGAGGGAAATCCAGGAAGGAGAAGACAACATTTTCACATTGGTCTTGGAGTTTTACACAAGTATCTGGTTTTGACAGTTTTTTAAAGAAAAAAACTCTACATTTACGAAACTCAGATTGTTCTAGGAAAAGTTATCTTAATCTATAAAATTTTATAAATATAAAAATGCTAATGAATTGTTTGAAATTCTTTAGGTTAACTTGAATTTACATTAAACTAATTAGGATATGACTTTCCACTAAGACAATCATTCATAGCATTAATCAATCTGCTTCACTACTGTGCCATTTCTGGCCACTTAACTGAATCATGAAGTTACGATAAATTTACTCCCTACTTTCTTTAAGATAATGCACATTCTCTCCAATTTCAATAAAATAACTGTGTGTTTCTTACTTCTCTCCGTAGAACTTGAGACTGTTCAGTCTTCAGAAAGTTCAGCAATAAATCTAGCAGATTGGGGTACTTGTTGTATGGCTTCACTACACAACCAGTGCTCTCCACCAGTTCACACAATGTCCAGAGAGCATTCTGTCAAAAGAAAAAAAACAAAACAAATATTACATGTTGCCATAGAACTGATCATCTTTCAGGTCTTACTTGGGTCAGAGTAAGAAATTTTATGAAAGTTAACCTTTTTCTTGCTTTAATTTAATTTTTTTTCATTGCTGAAAAACAAATTTATGGTTTTAATCCAATTATCAACTCACAGGACAGTTTGTCGGCATCATTCACCAGTTGAAATGCAACCCACAACAATGGTTACTTTCATTGACTTAGAAAGGTCTTTTTTGGTGAAAGATAGGATATAATCCCACTGACTGAATCCTTGAAGCCCCACAAAAATTAACCACAAAGTCATATGATGTACTGCACCAAATGAACTGGCTTTAAATTTTCACCACATACTACAAAAGTTCTGTAACTGAAAGTGATACCATTCCTACTCAAGATTTCATGTTATACAGACATACAGACTTCAACACTGATATGAACTTTCAATCTCCCATGTATATCTTCACTTGACTGGTCACAGACATTAAAACAGAAGTTTACATCCAAACTAGTGCTGGTATCAACCAAGATCCTTTCTCCAAAGCCCCCTCCCCATTTCTCTTCCACCTTTCCCCTCCCCCTAAACCCATCCTCCACACCTCTTCCCCTTCTCCCCCTTCTTCTACCCCCTCCTAGATTAAACTACGCAGCCTAATGTATCTGGTATCACAAACATGGTCCAACTGCTGCTACATACTCTATCTGCATTGGAACCTTAACATTTCAATATTTCATGTAGAGCAACTTCCCGAACATCACAACTGCTATGTAAAACCTACGCAAACCTGAAGAAGACAATCTTTGCAGAAAAAACTAAGCACCGTCTCAAATTAATAGCACCACATAGGCGAATCTGAATTGCCTATTTCTATGATGTACGCCCTTGTCAGATCTTATAAGTGTCAGGTTTTTTCTGTACAGTTTTCTGAACAAAACTGTACAAAGTAAGACAAAACTTTGACAAGACTTGCCTCTCGTTTGCTCAACGATGATGAATCTTGAAGCATGTCAATGAGAATGGGAAGAAGCTCATCCATCCACTTCCTCATCTCGACTCCGCTGACCTGCAAAAGTTTAGGAGATCAAAATATATTAGAATTATCCTACGTTGGTTATGCTGACTTCCAAGATGATGATAGAAATCTATATAATGTTGCTAACAAGGTATTTCTTCTCTACCAGAGACTTTTCTCTGATGCTTTTTACTACCCTTGTAAAGCAATCATCTCACACTCCGAACCCATATTCCAACACCCAAATTCATCCTAACTGTTGACTGTTTCAAGATGGCTAAGGTACCCCTCATCACAACTCCACAATCTAGCACCACCTTCACCTTGGTATGTACTATCAGATATGTTCAAGCTGTAAATCAAACATCTGTTAATAGATGTAACAAGGTCCCATCTGTCATCCCTTAACCCTTATTAAAGTACCCTTCATCGCGCCAAACTAACATTCTAGCCCCACCTGAGATTGACCCCTTACCCCTTATTAAAGTTCCCTTCACCGCATGCCATTCTAACATTCTAGCCTACCTGAGACTGATCCCTTAACCCTTATTAAAGTACCCCTTATCACATGCCAAACTAACATTCTATCCCTACCTGAGATTGACCCCTTGACCATTATTAAAGTACCCTTCACCACAAGACAGCATTCTAGCCCTACCAACATTCTGTTACCTACGCACTGGTATGATATAAAACTACCATTAAAATACCCTTCACGAGGTATTGTCTCTTCTCACCTGAGACTGCTCGCCGATGGCCTTCAAGACGTTAATGATGACTCCAGGATTCGGGTCAGCCTCTTTCAGTTTCGGTATCAAGGCCTATGGAGGAAATGTTCAACGAAATCGTTTTGCATAAGATAGAAATTTAGGATAATACAGTCAAACAAACAACCTATCAATGTCACTATATGTAAATTCAATTGTGCATAACAGATTATAATTCAGTGGTGTAGCTAGGGCAAAGGAAAGGGTAACCATGATGCAACTCACATGGTATTCAAACAGGGTGTCGAGACAACACAACCTTAAACAAAATATTCTTTAGAGTCACCACAAACGTAGAATACAAACAAGCTGATATTTGTGGACAAATTTTGACATGATTTTATTCATAAGTTGCAAAACATAATAACATTTAACACCTTTAATCATATATTTATCAGAGGGGACAGAGACACCTCTTACCATTAGTACCAATCTACGGGCCATAACTTCTGCCACTGGTGGGTGACAAGATGATCAAGGTGAAAATTGAGGTCACCAAGCAAAAGAAATGCCCTATTGTCAGGCACAGCTGCACCTCTGGTGCACACCTCCAAGGGTCAGATAAAGTGAGTGTAGTATAATAAGTTACTGTGTGTAATGCAATGTGGCTTACTTAAGTAATGGGATCCATGTAGGGTCACATGAAGTGTGTGTAGTGTCATAAGGTGATTCGATATCCCGTGTAGATTGGATGAGGTATGTGTCGTGTCAGTTACATAGCAGGAAGCATTCCAACATTACTTACCATCAATACAAATCCATGTAGGGTCACAGGAAATGTGTGTGTGTGGGGTCAATACTTGCAGGGCGTGATCCAATATGGCTTACCTTACATATGTGATCTCTGCAGGTTATCGTGAAAGTGTTTGTTTGGGATCATTGCTGACTGGATGTGATCCAATATGGCTTACCTTAAGTATGGGATCCATGTAGGGTCTGATGAGACGAGGAGCGTTGGAGACGAGGTTACACAGCATCTTAGCGCTCTGTTCTTTATTCCGTCCGACACCGCTGTGTTCCAACTCCGTCATAATCTATGGAATTATGGATTATCGATAATATAACACAATTACCATCAATACATCATATATGATTGGTTTGACACTCGCAGCTTTCATAACACAATATAAAGAAATAAAAATAAAACTTCATTTTACCACGACCATATTATAGGTAACAGATACTGACTAAACTGTACTTGGATGAGCAGTTTCCTTATGGTAGCTTTCTCCACAGCTTAAAACATCCAACTATTAAGAGTCAGGGACGTAGCCAGGAGGGTAGCAATGGAAGCCAACCCCCTGTGAGTAGCCTACCCCGAAAAATAAAATTTAACTAAAAGCAGGAAATATCATGAAAGCCCTCTTTTCAGGCTGAAGGAAGCTTAGGGAACCTTTCTTAATCTTTCCCCAGAAAGTTTTGTCTGCTACATAATACAATACTCTTATTATTGTTTATTTCCTGCAAGTGTAATAATGCTCCCTTGGTGAGAAATGACCCTTTTAAAATTCTGCCCCCCCTCCCCCGCTTCCAATTTCTGGCTATGCCCCTGTTAGCTACACCACTAACCAAATACCTAGCAAAGTTCCAAACTTATGTCAGAAGGGAATGTATGAAGCAACACGTTCATACATCGTTCCAGTGCTTTGACTTTTGCAATTGTATCATTTTGAATCAAAGCCTTTCACATCCCTTTCAACGAGGCAATCTCTGAGAAACTGCAAACCAAAGCTAACAAAAGCGAAGCTGCTAAAGGAGACACAAATAAAGAAATACAATATTTTCACCTGTATCAAAGTCTTTCTCAAAGATGGCATGACATAAGCAGGGTTGAGATTACTCAGTCGTCCAATGATACACATCGCCAGCTCTCTGATGTCAAACTGCTCATCATTCAGCGCAACAAACAGAGCGCTGAGGTTTTCTGCCTGGGCGAGATGACCGTCGAATCGGTCGTCCAGGGACTGCAGCACACAGTAGCGGATCTCAGGGTCTTTAAAAAATAAAAATAAATAAATTAAACAAAGATGTTTCAAAATCATGTTTTTTTAATGGAAGAGTTTACATGACACTCCCCTTTGTGCATAGGAATGGAAGACAGAGTAATGACAACCTCCTAAAATCTGTGAGTCTTTGATCCAGGAACAAATGAAGATGCATTTGCGGTATTAATAATTAATAGCTCTTAAACTAGATACCATGGAAACATACACCGACTGTTTGCCAAACTATAACATCCACCCACTGTACCTAGGTATGTGCGACTCATATGGTAGGATAAACCTTGCAGTGCTGTTAGGACTGCAATATAAAGGTTAACTCCAGTACGAAAAAGATAGTCCCCCTACAGCAAGAAGACAGCAAATCCATTAATCCAAGGCAAGCTTTGCTCAACGTCAGAGAGGAGGGGGGTGTAGGGTTGGGGGGAGGAGGGCTACAACTTACCGGAGTCTGTTATAGCCACTACCAGCAGCTTGCTGAGGACGTCGGCAACCACTTGAGTGTTGGTAGAGCCAGTGGATGGAGACGAAGTACTTCGAAGCTAAGGAAGAAAAGGACCACAAAATACATGCAGCGTTACGGAGAGCATTTGGTATGTCATTATGCAGTAGTTATTTAACATTATTTTGCATATTTTACAAATAGAGATGTACGGTTTCTACTCGAGTGGGAACACATTTCGGGGTTTGTACATTGATAACAGGTACATCCACCTGCACTATTGTATTCACCATGTACAATGGGGAAACAGTTTGTTGGACAGGAACGTGGGACAGGGACGTAAGACAGGGACGTGGGACAGGGACATGGACAGGGGTGATCTCTCTGACAATTAAAGAGGCTCTATCAAATTGGAGACTATTAATTATGGTAACACAGAAAAGCCAATAAAGAATTTTTTTCATTTTTGAAAACTCCACTCACAAAACTGAATACTTCAAATAATCAAGAATCGCAACAAATTTGACATAAAATATTCGGCTGTAAAGTTTACAAGACATTAAAAGCAAATTTAATACGACACTTTGATAAACTATTAATGAAATAACCAACTAACCATAACATTTCACATTAGAATAATTACAGTAAATCAGACCACCTACATTGATAGACGGTTGCAGGAGCCGAGAGCACGTCCAAGCCGCCTCTTTCCGTATCTCTGTGTGTTCGCTGGAGAGGAAGTTATCAGCACAGTGGCGTACAAACTGGGTCAACGAATGACCCTCAAAGTCAAACGAACCTAGGGTTCTGAGAGCCAAGACGATATTCGTTATATCGCCGTTTTCCAAGCTAGACGGTTGATTGCCACCTGCAAGAAAAATAAAACTGACATGTTTAAAAACCCATGATTGAAATCACTGATCTATACAACCCTGCTGTACTTATTACCAACATATTCAATCATTTTTAATACCAGTGAAATGGTCCACAAAATATTGGGAGTCATGTCCTCCCGGCCCATATCAACCACACTCTACTTCTGATGGTGTTCAAATGTATGCACAATGTAGGACCAAGCTACCTCACCAGCTTGTTTCAGCTCCGACCATCATCCACACGCTCACTTCGCTCTAATTCATCACTGATGTTATCATCCCTAGAGTTAAAACACAGACTCACGGATTGAGAACGTTCACATCCAGTGCACCGTGCCTGTGGAACTCACTTCCAGAACATGTAAAAATGTGCAATATTGTGAATGGTTTCAAATCAGCTCTCAAAACGTATCTTTTCACCAAAGCGTATATGTTATAATTGTTATTATTTTGTTAAGCGCTATGAGAATTATTGCATAGTTTGTTTGGCGCTATATAAAAATTATGTATTATTATTATTATAGGGTACATTTAGCTGGTAATTGTCCTGATCGGTTGACTGTAATAACCAACTTCGTCTAGAATCTGATACGCAAAGAAATAAAGATTCTGTGCGTCCACGGGGATGATTTGGGATATATACTTTGTGTTTGTCCATTGTTTCTCTGTTACTGTTCTTACTTGTCGGGGTGATGGGTATCAGGAGACCGCGGGGTGTACCGGGGTGCCGCAACGGTTTGTGCATCAGGACCAAGGATAACATCTTCAGCAGGCCATCTTGAATGTCTTTCTTCAGTTTCTGCAGTTGTTGAGCTAAGTTATGAAGAGCTGCTGTCAAAGCTGGACTGTAGAGGGAATAAAGGAAGGGACCAATTTTGTTTTCACTCTATTGTTAAACATCTTTTCGACCTTTTTTTGTTACGTTAATCGTTATGTTTGTTATGTGTTTTGGCATCGTACAAAACAAGAAACTTAATTTTCTCTAAGTGCCACTTGATGCAGATAGAAATAAATGAAATTTCAACAGAAAACAAAAGTGGGGAGAGCATCACGCAACTTCTGTTTATACCAGCTGGCCACCATTTAATATTTAAATCAATTGATCTTGCCTGCTCTGATGTTGTTTGGACTTGGCGATCACTCAGATTTCTTCTGGTTCCGAGAACGAGGGCAGCGCAATCACACAATATCATCTCTGGTTTATGTTTCTATCTCGGTATAAATTAGGCTACTAGAATCAATACTAGTGAATTGCACTCCCATACAAATCTGAGCAAGGTTTCAAGACCGACGAGTCTACCTCGGAACGGATTAGCCATGCAAGGTTTCACATGTGAATCTCTGACGTAACATTCAAACTCAGGGCTCATTTAATACCAGGTTCAGTCCATCACAAGAATATTACCACAGCAAATTTTAATTCACAAAATATTTCATTTCCAAGACATACCTTTCTAGATTTGATTAACACCTCAAAGTACAGCCAGTGTTTCAATAAGCAACAAAATTCATAACGGTCACGACTCTAAAAGACCTCCAATGCCATCTACAGTTTCATAGCAACTTAAAGCTAAGCCCTTATTTGAATTTGAGGTGACCACTCCATCATGCTACTTGTACAAGTTCAGCCTAGAGAACAAGAAAGTCACTAATGGGGATCGGCATCTGATACAAACCTGAGACCAGTCGTTAACATCGGTTCCAAGAGTTCCTTCACATCTTTAGTGAGTGTCTCCCCCACGGCCCTGGCCAGCATACTGATGCATGTAAACACGGCAGGGTCCACTGTCTTCTGTCTCCTTTGTTCATGAAAAAAAAATGACAGCGAGATGAAGATTATCCCCCGCTCCACATAGCTAATATCGAGATATCCTAGAATATTCAGATATGATATGCTACGTATTGTTACTGTATGATAAAATTTTCACGACCACCAATGATCCTTGAAATAGTTGTCTATCGTTGTCTTTGCGGACTAAGTGATTAATTAATTGTTAAATATGACGAGCAGCTCCGGGTTCGTATCCACCCAATCACAGGCAAGAGATAGACCTGCCACTGTGTATGTCAATATAGAGAAAAAAGTAGCACCAGATAAGAAAATACTTATGCCTCTCCCTAACGCTGGTACACAACAGGGAAATAAGTCTATGTGGGGGGTAACACATGGTAAAAATGTTATACAAATGGGCACATTCCTACACAACATTATAGTACAGTCAGTGTTTCCATAGCAACAAAATTCATACAACGTGGAGACTGCTAAATTCCCTTCTCTAAAAGACCTCAAATGCCTGTGATAGTTTTCATAGCAACTTATCCTGAGCCCTAATTAGATTTGAGGGGAACCTTCAGTTCAGTTCCGGCTTAGAAAAAAAAAACATATGAGAATACACATTTGACTGTGCACAAACAGCTGCTAGTGAAACAAAGTTTTGCTGGAAGAACTTGAAAACCTGACGACACACAAGAAACTGTTCGATCAAATATATATAAAGACAGAGGAAAGAAGTCTGCCACAAAGCTGTGAATGAATTACTTGGGAGGGATTTCTTTGGTAGGTAGAGACAGCTTGATAATCGCCAGGATGCTGTTGACGTGAGGGGATATATCTTTGTTCACTGCCACCGCCAGAAGTCCCACTGCATGGAAGGCACTCGACCGTTCTCGATCCTTTCATATGAAACCAAGAGAACGAAAAAAGTTACACCTTCAAATTTGTTACTTTGGTACTTATTTATTCATTCATTCATTCATTCATTCATCTCTTAAGCTTTTTCTGACAACAGAGGTTTTGTAGCATTTCTTCCTTTTTTTCCCTTTTTTTTCCTTTTTTTTTTCTTTTTTTTATGACTGTCGTAAATGAAACGTTTTCATTCACTATCATCAGAACCCAAGAAATAAATTGAGAAAACCCAAAAAAATTCAAGTATTAAAAGTGGACATCATTTATTTACCTTCAATTCTATCGCATAGTTAAAACTAAGCAAGATCACTCTAATCCCACTGGTTAATCCCATTCCCTAAAGTAATGGCTGAATTTCATATTTCATATTTATCCAGTTGCATCCTACTCACCTTCTTCAGATAATTCAGAAGGTATGTCACGGTATCATTTAGGTAGCTGTGAAAAGTAACAGATAATAATAATATTAATAATCAGCAGTTACTTTTATGACGCTTAAGCGACCACAAATGTGGGAGAAACCTGCACAGGCTTTATATGGATTACAACTTATATGTCGCGTGGCTTCCAATTCAACATTTTCAACTCAAATTTGGAATCTTTTCAATTTAGAAAGTCATTTCAATTGGGAAAACCGTAGATTGCTCTTGGATGAAAAAACCCACCTTACTATGACCCGGCCGGGTATCGAATACGGAACCTCACGATTGCTAAGCCTCATTGCTTATGCAGATACCTCAAAATGATACCCCAGTGATACCCCACTGGGTATGCCGATACCCCCAGGTATTGCAGATACCCCAAAAGAGTTAGAACTGAAAGAAATATTGATATAATCCTCATGTCTCTTTTCCCATTTTTCCTTCCAGAACAAAAAAGTTGGATGCAGTGAATGCCAAACGCATCACAGTCACACTAAACAAATTTAATGGAGGTAAACGTTTGCATTGAAGCTTGTAAACCTTTGATGCACACTCATTTCAACACACCTTAAGCATGTGGATAATGCTAACTACGTACCTGCTATTTAGTTTAATGTCGAGAGAAAATCTCTGAGAATATCATTAACGATTGGATCTCTTGCCATATTATTTTGATAAGCACTTACAAACAATTAACACAAACAATTAACACGACAATTAACAACATTCCAGAAAATTAGAAGCCAAAGAAAAGACTGTGCATTCAAGCTTTAGTTGTCATTGGTTTGAATCTTTGCAATGTTCTGACTGAGACCTGGAAGATTAACCATTCCTTAGCTACCACTCTAATCCAACTACTAATCCTACAACTGGTTTGGTCAAAATTTGAAAGTCATTATTATTTAATCCCAAAAAGGAAATTTCTATGTTCCCACAATGTTTTTATTGAAAAGTATGGTTGTATCATTTGCAAAACGGTGAAGCCTATGCCTAACATATCGTTGCTGGTAAGATTTTGCTGTCCTTACTGAATAAATATACGATACCTTTACTTTAAATTTCTAATCCGACAGAAAAATTTTTGTGTCCCACAGATTTTAATAGAAAGTAGAGCATTCACTACCAACACTCTCAAAAAGCAAAAGGCATCACACAGAAAAAATGGTTACTTACCATTCCACAAATTCACTGGGTTGGAAAGCAGCCAGTCTCGGTAACAGGGTGAACAACGACTGTTGAATTAGTGCATTGCGGCTGGCACGTAATTTTAACACTTGAAAAGAAATCTGTTGAGAACCGATCCAAAAGCGTTTTAGTAAAATCAAGCAGTGTTCAGCATCGATGAAGACACGCAAACACTTACCTGTCTGTACTCTCATCTACCAAGTTCTGTATATTAAGAATGATCCTATCTGTTCTTATGCTCAACTTTTTCAACAGACGTCACTGAATATGGACAAGGGCAGATATTCTACTAAATAAGTCTGAATATTCAAAAATAGGACAATATTTATATGAGAAATATGTAATACCGTTCTCAGGTTGTCAGGCCATATTGCCTTAAAAGTTCTGTGGAAAAGGCCTGTGATGTAAACCCCTTAGCACTGAGTATTTTCAAATCTAGATACAAGTGTAATCCCGAGATCTAAGGGAACTAAAAAAAATGGAAAAAATGAAAACAAACAATTTGTACTTAGACAGTCGCAGTTCTATTCTACATTCAAGTTGTTTGAAAGATCGTCCTAGTCTTCTGTTAAAGATCATCAACATTAAAGGTCTGATCGAAGACGTTTTATCGAGTGAGCTTTTCATTTAATTTCATTCATTTCGAAAGATGTCTCATATTGTCTTGGCAGATATCTAAGGTCAGGCTACTTCACCAAAAGGCTGCTAAAGGGAGTAGCAAGTAAAAGTAACACTGTGTCGAGTTGAAACTCAACCACATTACCACACTCTTCAAGCAAAACCACAGTCAAATGCCCCACCGGAATTTCCCCACTATGTGGTGAAGTACAGATACCATGAATATTTTCTTACAAGAATCAGAAGATTACCTCATGAAATTTGTTGGCCATCAGCTCCTTGCAGTACCTGCTCTCGGAAAATCGAGACTTGATTTCAACGTTGGGGGCCACCAGTGAGAAGATGATATTTTGAGAATATGCGGATTGGCTGGGTGTGGGCCCACCTTGAGATCTGCTTCGACCATGACTTGAACCGACGTCCTACGACAGAAGAAGAACAAGAATCGCTCAAATGCGATAATACAGAAATCAGACAGGTTGTCTTTAATGGTTTGATAAAGGATACATAATCTATAATGATTAAATGAATGATTAATGAGTATAAATAAAAAGATTATATGGTCCTCTGTTTCTTTTCTTCTTTTCTTGGGCTACATCATCCAATCAGAAATGGATGATGAAAAAAATTCAAAGGGTACAACAGATCGGTCAAGATATCAAGTGTGTCATTTACTCGCTATACTGTTAAGTCTTTGTTGGGCCACCAAACTTTGAAAAGGGAATTTATTTCCTATTTTTTTAAATGATTATTATTATTTATTTACCAATCACGGTCTCTTGTAGTAAACTAACTGACAAAACACAACTGTCGCACGTTTCATTGGGTATTGCTGCTCATTAATGCAGAAAAGCTGCTGTGTAGCTGGAAAAGCTGAAAAATAAAGCCATCAATCATTTCTGAACCACTTACTCTGAAGCTGTGTTCATGCTGTATCTGCTGTTGGTAAATTTCCTCTTTTTCCAATCTCATTTTCTGCAAAAATAAAATAATATCATATATCATATCATATCACATATCATATCATGAGTAAATATCATATCATATATCATATCATATCATATATCATATCAGATATTATATCATATATCGTATCATAAATCATATCATATCACATCACATCATATCACATATCATATCATATATAATATCATGAGTAAATAAAGAGAGAAGATATACGTTTTGTTTATTTATTCAGTCCTCAGACTACATCCAGTAGAATTGATCTAACCTCTGCAATTTGCTTAAATACCATAATCATATCGCTTAAACCATACATATCAGAACCAATGACTGGGTATAGCTAATGCTGAGACTCAGAAACCAGACACGGTACCTCCTCCGAACTTCTTGGCCCTTCACAAACAGTCAATATGGACGCAGCATCGTTCTGCTAAGGATTGCCTACTAAGCCCACTGCACCAAAAAACTTTATCGATAATGAAACATTTCTTTAAGGTTGCATTTTCCAAATTGCCAAATTGAATAGGAAACGTGTGTGTTGTTCTCATGAAAGCAACGAAATATTCACGGATACTTGTAAGGTAAACTGAATATAACAAGGTATACCACAACAACTTGGCTGCTCTTAATAACAACACTCATTGAACCATATGAGATAAGTCCCACAGAGGCGATGAATATTTAATTCTTTTTTTGGCAAAACCTGTGAAATTAATGCAGGAATTTCATCAACCTATGAACTTCATGCCAGCAATACATCATCATTATGAAAATTTTGTTGTGAACTCCCGACAGACTATGTAACTCGGTTATCTTTTTTGCTTCCATTTTCAGGTCAATTATCGAACAACCAAATCGCTACAAATTCAACGTGCCCTGATCTTATGAAATCTCTCCTTTTACACAGTTTGTTTTGAACGTAACGATGAGGATCACCTACAACGACTCACAAATTTCATCATTTTAAATGTTTTTCTTCTTTTTTTTAAAGTTATATTTAAGTTATATATAAGGGAGTGTTAGCTCAGTGGTTAACGCCAGTGCCTTTCAATCATGAGGTCCCGAGTTAGAGTCACTCCAAGATAAATGTATGTCGTCCAGTTACAGAGTTGTTGACAATTGGCAATTCATAATCATGGACGTTAAATATGAATCTAAGAGACTGACTTTGGTCAGCTTGCAGCTTTGATAGGCCAATGATGGGTTCTTCGCGAGTTCCTGCTTGCAGGAGGATCTAAAATACATACATACAAACATATTTAGAACTGACGAGTGATCTTCTGAATCGATCCTTACCTCGCCTTCCGCACAGCTGATCCGAATCAGTTCGTTGATGATCAAAAGTGCTCCATGCAGTTTATCGTCTCGGTTTAGTCCTTTTTGTTTCTCGATTGGTTCCTCAAAGCCTCTCATCGCTTCTTCATAAGATTGCTTCACATGAGTAGAAAGGAAATATACAAACGTTTATCGTGTGTGAGACAAAACAAAGAGAAGGCTAAGGTGAAGGCACTTAATTACTCTTGACACCCTTATGATTTAATATACTCTGTTCAAAGTAAAATATTTACAACATCTAACAAAGTTCTGGTATTTTGGAAATACATATGCTGGTTAACTTAGAACCTGTTCTAGTTCTCTTCATGCTTAAACTGGGCTGCTTACAACACAAATTTTCCTGGGTGTCACAAGAGAGTTGAATGTATCCTGTTTTAATGATTCCTTTAATGCTGTTACAAAGCAACTTAACCCCCAGATCAGGTCAAGGGTCATGTTTTACATAATATTCAAAAGAATCAGGTGCCAGTTTACCTGTAGATTTAAAACACATTTTATACTTAGTTTGGTTATACAATCTCCTCCCCACCATAGATTCAAATCAAATATGACGATCCAAGTGACTTGGAAGCTTTCAAGAAACGGAATGAAGTACATCAAGTGAGATGATGGTGACAATTGTATGAGGTATGGAGATGAAATCAAATTTATGCAGATTGATACTTTGCATATCAAGTATCATGATTTACATCAAAAAGTATGGAGATGATATCAAGGTTTATACAACACCTAATTGTATTCTGGTCATTTGATTGGTCAATTGCTCAATGATTGCATGCAAAATCCGCTCTTTTACACTCTATAAAATAGAACCATGGGTTATACTTTTTTGATAGCACTTTTTTCAATGGTAAGAGAGCAGAGAAACCTGTCTGTTCAAAACAATCTGTTGCATGAGTGCATTATACATCCAATTATATCCTAATTTGAAGGTGTTGTATATGAATGGTTTCCATTCGTGCCGAGTTGAATGGAACAAATTACATCTTTCAACTCATGAAATATTTGCACTATTGCACTCATAACCATTCCTTATTTGTATAATATTAAGTGCCTGGAAGATATCACATTTATCCAATCTGTGAAGTCAATATGTGGCATATGTCATGTGCAAAGTTGATATGAAGCAGATCAGACTATAGAAATCATATCAGGTACACATGATGTATATATATATATATATATCAAGTCCACATGAAGTATATATATATCAAGTCCACATGAAGTATATATATCAAGTACACATCTACAGTAGTATATATATCAAGTACACATCTACAGTAGTATATATATCAAGTACACATTTACAGTAGTATATATATCAAGTACACATCTACAGTAGTATATATCAAGTATGATGATGACTTACCTCATACCAGTGAGGTCTCTGCATCTCTTTGGTTTCTCTCTGAGCTGTCAGTTCCAGACAAGCTCTCAAAGCTGCCGCGGCAGCTTCACGAATAGCTTGCTGTTTATAAAGGGGAAACCACAACATTGCAGTGACAAATTTATGAATGTCATAAGTTGTTATATCTTACAAGTAAAGTACTATTATTATCATTAGCAATCCCAGACGCACACGCTTCTGCTATGGTGTCAACCTACCTTAAACGATGTTACTATACATGCGTATGAATTTCTCAGTTTGTAGTTTAAACCACAGCTGGTAGTCTAACACCAGCATTATTGCGTATTTATTATTGTTATCAATAAATGTTTTTTGGGGCTAAAAGTCTTTCACAAATTATGAATATTTTGTGCTTGCGTGGAGTAGGATTTGATCAACACTAAATAACTAACATAACAAGATCATAAACCACCTGTTTGGTACAATTTTTTCCCTTTAATATAAACTGTACTTTCATGTCTCCCTTCAACACACTTGTACACACAGTAAGAACATCTGTTTTGCTACTAGATAACAGAGTTTGGGATTAGTCATACTATCATTGTAATTGCTTTGAACTTTGACATGAAAGTACCAGAAAGAACAGTACTAGCATTTGGGGCAAAACTTTTCCCTACTGGCCGCCACTGCCTCACTGAATTTAAGCGGTAAGACACGTTTACCTGATATCTCTGCCATGACGGCTAAGGCTTAGGTTTGCCAGGATGGGTATCTGTTTGTCAGAGTTTAATGTGAAACTCAAATCTGAACTTAAAACTGAGCTAACATCTGGAAATAAACCCACTGCAAATTTACTATGGTCATCCAGTGGCCGAGATGACCAAATTTCTGTTCAGAGGTTACCTAATGGAGGACTAGTTGTTTTACATCAATTTTTTTTAAAAATGCCAATTTACCTTGGGATCTCTAACTGCATTGAAGATATTGTCAAAGAAAGGCTGGACTTGTTGGAAAAAGAACGTTGGAGCATGTTCTGCAAGCTCTCTCAGCACTAAGACCTGTTGAGATTTCGAGAAGAAAAAAGCGGAAAAAAGTCAAACCGCTGAACTCAGTAATCACTACCATTTAATGATAATGGATGACGAATTTATAAAGTTCATCTCACAGAAAGAACATATTTCCTGATGAACAATGATTGAAGTGACACAAGCTATTTGCTGAAAAGTCCTACAATTTTTCATTACGATAGTCACTTTTTTCTTCCCTTTTCATATTTTTCGGTAGCGTAACAGCTGTTTTCCTGGCAAAAAATAAAGAACGAGTTATACAGACTTTTTCAACCAAACTTGACTTTGATACAAAAAACGATACCAATTTGATGTAAAGTAATAGCATTTTAGAGGTTACACATTTATGATTTTGATCATTTGATGTGAAGTCTGAAGAAACCGTACATGTTGCAATAAATAAATTAATTAATTAATAAGGTATAAATTTCATCCTAAAGTCTTCAAATTGCTAAGGAAGGTAACTAACCGCTGCGTGTCGTCTTCCTTCATGACGATCTCCTCCCAGGTATTCCAGAGCCCGTCGGACCTCAAACTCGACGTACTCCGGTGTGAAAGTACCCCCCGCCAGAGCCAGTCGCCCCATGGCCTTGGCTGCCATCTCCATGACGATGACATCACTGGACGGGAGTAAATTCCTCAGGTAGTTTGCAAAACGGGTGATTCTTGTAGCGATGTCTCCATCTGCGCCGATTAAACTCACTGTTAAGGAAGGAGAGAAACGAGAGGCGGGTTTTAAGAATAGATCCTCAGTTTGAGTAACTGTACAATGTCAACATGTACTCTCTCACTATGAAATGTTTCTTTTAGTTTAGTATCTAGTTCACTACGTTGTGTCCTTGGGCAAGATGCTTTATCTCAATTGCCTCTCTCCACCCAGGGGTTAAATGGGTACCTGTGAGGTAACTTGTCATTGGGCCAAGTATATAACTGCAGCCGCCTGGAGGGATTGTCTCTGGGACAGGTTATCATTGACTAGTGTTCGACCGATAATCGGTTAGACAATCGGCATCGGGCCGATTATCAGACAATCGGTAAATAATCGGCATCGGCAAAATCCATTGCGCTACCGATTATTTGGAACCGATTATTACGTTCCACATAAAGGATTGTATTTTTCCGCGCTTTTGATTCACCACAACCACGACGGGAGAAAAATTTAGATCATTCGATTCAATACTATTCATAGCCGGGGAAGGTGCACTAGTCTACCGTGTAGCACTATCGCAAGTTCCTCACGCGAGTTTGTACAAATGCTGTTCGATATACTATCCAGTTTTGGCAGTAAACATCATACAGTGTACCCGCGATAAGCTTAGGGGGACGACGTAATTATTTTTTTTTCAATTAGCTTCTTGCATCTAACAAAACCTCATGTTATCATGTTAAACGATTGATAAGAAAGATTAATTGTCTCGACTAAATATAAAAACCAAATCAATATACTTTTGAACCACTTTGGCCGTTTCACCCTAGGTGAAAACTGGAAAGTGAAAACAATAACATTAGGCTTTGTTCATTGTGAGTTCTACGTACATTAGGCTAGTCTGGCTAGAGAACGGTTGAGCTTCAGAACTGTTCAGTTTGAAAATGCGCCCAAGATTTTACAAAAG
>KN894118.1:51007-72617 GCA_000934455.1 Apostichopus parvimensis
AATTTAATCCTAAAGTCTTCAAATTGCTAAGGAAACAATAGCACTGGTGCACATGGTTTATATATCGCACAACACCTGTACTGATACGTACGTACATGCCGTACTTGAATTTTGTTTCTTCTTTTTAGCTCCTGGTAGTGAGAAAATAGCTCCTGGTCCACAAATCCTTATTTCAACCCTTGATTGTAACTAACAAAAAATACAGATATGTAAAATGATAAAATAGGTTGTGCCATTCGTCACCTTTGGAGATACTGAAATAAAACCAAATAGTGCTAGGCCTATGATCCACCCAGAGGGGAGTTTTACTTGCCCAAAGCTGGTGTTTTATTCACCAAACATACACATAGATCTCTCATATAGTGAACATATTGGTCATTTCTCTAATGCTTTGCTACATCTCTTTGGACAACCAAATTCGCTGCCCGGACAACCAAAAGAGGCCTGGTTGGCTGAGGGAGAATATTGGCCCAATAAACTGAACTTCAAATAAAGAAATTTTTTTTAAAAATGCCAATTTACCTTGGGATCTCTAACTGCATTGA
This sequence comes from Apostichopus parvimensis, assembly GCA_000934455.1. Classification (NCBI taxonomy): domain Eukaryota; kingdom Metazoa; phylum Echinodermata; class Holothuroidea; order Aspidochirotida; family Stichopodidae; genus Apostichopus; species Apostichopus parvimensis. The sequence goes on from KN894118.1 coordinate 51,553, forward strand.
AGATATTGTCAAAGAAAGGCTGGACTTGTTGGAAAAAGAACGTTGGAGCATGTTCTGCAAGCTCTCTCAGCACTAAGACCTGTTTGAGATTTCGAGAAGAAAAAAGCGGAAAAAAGTCAAACCGCTGAACTCAGTAATCACTACCATTTAATGATAATGGATGACGAATTTATAAAGTTCATCTCACAGAAAGAACATATTTCCTGATGAACAATGATTGAAGTGACACAAGCTATTTGCTGAAAAGTCCTACAATTTTTCATTACGATAGTCACTTTTCTTCCCTTTTCATATTTTTCGGTAGCGTAACAGCTGTTTTCCTGGCAAAAAATAAAGAACGAGTTATACAGAGTTTTTCAACCAAACTTGACTTTGATACCAAAAACGATACCAATTTGAAGTAAAGTAATAGCATTTAAGAGGTTACACATTTATGATTTGATCATTTGATGTGAAATCTGAAGAAACCGTACATGTTGCAATAAATAAATTAATTAATTAATTAATAAGGTATAAATTTAATCCTAAAGTCTTCAAATTGCTAAGGAAGGTAACTAACCGCTGCGTGTCGTCTTCCTTCATGACGATCTCCTCCCAGGTATTCCAGAGCCCGTCGGACCTCAAACTCGACGTACTCCGGTGTGAAAGTACCCCCCGCCAGAGCCAGTCGCCCCATGGCCTTGGCTGCCATCTCCATGACGATGACATCACTGGACGGGAGTAAATTCCTCAGGTAGTTTGCAAAACGGGTGATTCTCGTAGCGATGTCTCCATCTGCGCCGATTAAACTCACTGTTAAGGAAGGAGAGAAACAAGAGGCGGGTTTTAAGAATAGATCATCAGTTTGAGTAACTGTACAATGTCAACATGTACTCTCTCACCATGAAATGTTTCTTTTAGTTTAGTATCTAGTTCACCACGTTGTGTCCTTGGGCAAGATGCTTTATCTCAATTGCCTCTCTCCATCCAGGGGTTAAATGGGTACCTGTGAGGTAACTTGTCATTGGGCGCAGTATATAACTGCAGCCGCCTGGAGGGATTGTCTCTGGGACAGGTTATCATTGACCAGGGGTAACAAATCGTCTGTAAAGCGCATTGAGACCTATTACTGGTATAAAGTGCTATATAAAAGTGGAATATTATTATTATTATGTTCCCAAGGGTAAGGATACCAACAAAAAGTTCATTCCAAACCATATCCATGCGATGATTATGGATGAATGCCACTTATTCTGTTTTGATGAGTGGTCAGAGAGTCCTATACGAGGCAGGCGTGTAATTACCGCATCCACTCCTGCACCCTAGACTGCTAGTTAATGTCCCCATGACACGGACGAGAGTGTACCTCAGCACCTTCACTTTCTCAAATACTGCGAAGGGGGGGGGGGGGTGAGGGAGGAAGGCACCTCATCCATCATCACTGCAATGCAGCTATGATGAAGTAGGTAGTTACAAACTATTTAAAGAACAGAACCAAAACTCAATTTCCCAATTCGCAAATCAGGAAAAACCAAATCCTCGGAAGACTCCACTCAACAGCGCTACAAAGTTGAACAGGTCAAGAGAATCTGCCCCTTGGTGCAGATTTGAATCCGGGAATGATTGTGGGGTGGACCCTCTAACAGCTAAGCCAAGCCTAAGTTCACTGCACCATGGTCATGGTATTTCACATTTTGAACAGACTCTGCAACAAGTGTCACTAACACACAGTGATAAAACTATAGCTGATGTCAACATATGGCATGGACGTCAATTAATCAATCAATGTTTAAGAAGAAATAATATGATCAGAATTTACTGTGGTCTGAAATTCATCAACTATCTATATCATGTCGAAATTCATAATTGCAAAATGTGTGCTTTACAGGTGTCACCTGAAAGAGTGCATGGAACAGTCTGTCCAGTATTGCATCATTTCAAAATGCTATGCAAAATGTTCAAATTGCTATACAAATTCCAAAGATGTATCACACTTTTTTCTTACACATGAACTGTATTATTTTATAAGAGACAGAATTCAGAACCTTCAAAACTGCTACAGAAAATGTGAAAACTAAATTATTTTCCTGGGGTGAGTCCATTTCTAAGTAAAAGTACTATATACACATTGTTATATATAAAGATTACCGCGCGCATACAGTACAGTTTTACTGACAAAATGCATGACTGAAACTCTACCAATGACATACATACCGATGGCAAGAATCCCTCCCTTCTTTTCATTCACATCTGTGCTGGAAACTAGTTCGAATATGTGATGGTTGAGATCGTCCATGAAGGAGGCCCGCTCATCGGCAGACACTTCTCTGAGCTCTGTCGTGACATAGTGCTGCAGAGCTTTGGCGGCTTTGGTCCTGGATTCTTCGTGACGGCTCCTAAGGCCGTCAATAAACTGACTCATGGCTGGAAAAGTCGCTCCAATGCTTTCCTTACATCATAAACATCTGAATGGGAGAGGATGCAAAAAGAAGGTATATGATTTATGAATCTCATGGTATGTGAAAGCATTTGCAATTTGATACAGCGAAAAAATGAGATAACAAAGTAGATTTAAAGTATAATAATGAATCTGATTAAATTCTTTGTCTTAGTTTTTGCTTTGTGTCCTAGCAATTACCAAGCACTGACCAAGTGCTTATTTGTGCCTGGATCATTGAAATTAACAGTGTGAAAGTGGTTTCTGACAGCATACCACAATATTATGTGTACAGAGTAACCACAGGTTAGCATGTACACTTAACGATCAAAGCAGTTACCTAGCTGACAATGAATGCTAAGGTAAACATATTTGGGACCCTCCATGCTAAAATCTTCAGTGCAACTTAGCTGAATTAAATTTGCAATAGAATTTGATGGCCAGTATGAATACAATATTATCTTTGAAAGGAAACAAGAACCCCTAATGTCCTGCTTTTTTGACTAAATGCCAATGACACCTCTTGACCAATAATGAACGCAACATACAAGAAGGCATTGATCCAAGGGTCTCATGGGCAAACACGCAAATAATCAATTATAATTTTCTAAATTCCAAGAACCAAATGCATGGATGTCTTTTTATCAAGCTTATTAATCTGGTTAATATTCAACTAACATAGGCCAGCATAAATCCAAATTACTATGACCCCAGAGCTATTACAACAAACTGTGATGAAATTTCATGATTTTAACCATAGCATTTTACGGCAGCATTCCACTCTTTTTAAGTGGACTGCATACTGGTATTGTACATGTTTTTCTTTTTAAGGCTACTGCCATGGAAATTGTCCGGAGTTTCGTCAAACTGTTGCAAGATACGAATAATCTTGATGTGCATGTTGGTTACATATTGCAAAGGCTAGACAGACTATAGATATGTAATATTAGAGATATCTTTTTGATGTATTTTGTTACATGTTTTGAGACAATGTTTGCTGTGCAAACAACCAAAATCAGTAAGCTCTGGTTGCTCAAGGGAAAACCAGAGAAACTTATGTCCTGCATCACAACAAACCAATTACATTTTTTTTAGACAAAGCAACACTGGCTAAACAGTTAGGCCTAACAGCATTTTCAGTTTTATGCTACATAGCTTAGGCTAGGCCTAAGTTAAGATAGCGTCACTGTGGAGTATACCAAGACTAGCCATACTACTAGGTTAGGCCTAACAAGGAACGTTAGGCTGACTTAGAACGAAAGCAGTTGCTCGCATGTATGAAATAGGCCTAATTTTCCAGCAAAAAAGACTGCAATTAATGGCACGAAATGGTACTCTGTTGGAATAGAAATACTAAAGCTACACCTTTGCATGAAACATTAACAAAGATACGTTAACGCATCGCAATGAACGGGTAGTAGTCTTGTTGCCGTAACCTGTTTAAGTTTAGGATGAAACAGTGCTACATGTATATGAGTACAGTAATTAGGGGATAATCATGCAAGGATGTAGAAAATAACTCAATTCCGATCGGATAGTGCTTTAAACTAACATGAAACAACAAGGACACGGAACGTTGTTATTCGTTTATCAACATGAATTTAGTTAGAAGGAAGAACAGCTATGGAGGAAGGGAAAATTCACTTGACTTGAATCGAAATGTGACTGAAATCTTGTTTTGGGAGGGATGTAAGAGGGAGTGGGGAATGAAGGGCAAGATACCGATGCAAGGGCCATAATGGGATTGGCAAGTAAGATGGATGTTTCAGAAATATTTTCATTTAAATTTCAGCCTTACAAAAAGAAAAATGAGGCTACGTTTCCACGAGATATATTATTATTATCAACATGACCTATACCCATGAAAGACTGCTACCCCCCCCCCCCACCCACCACAGCTGTCTTTAATACAGAGGTCGCAGGCTTTCATCATGATTTAGCATGACTTTGGTGTGGGGTTTAGACATTTGATTTTTATAGAAAATTGGGGTTACACCTTACAACCATTGCAAGGCACAGTATTGCAGGTGTGAATAACTAAGCTCTAGTAGTAAGTTTAACTTTAGGAATTCATTTTTTGTTCGTTATATACCCTTCTTTCGAAGGGTTGAGAAAAATTGAGATAATCTCATATATAGTCCTTCACACGGAAATCTTTAGTAAAAGGCGAAAGATTTATGCGTATTGTGAAGAACTCAGAGTAATTGTAATTCGATGTACTTGAAGTTGTTATGACATGTGCAAAACAGTTACTTCGCAGTGAATACGGAACGGCCACGTTTAACTTGTTGAAATCATTCGAAAATGTTAGTGAGAACTTTCATTGCAAAGTCCAATGTGTTAAATTGCCAAAAAATGATAATAGCGTTTTTAAAACCGTCAAAGGTATTAGAACAACGCTTAAATTCATTTTTTTTCGTAAATTTATCACAGTTTAACTTGCAACGATGTGATTGGTTCAAATTTGAATATTCAACAGATAGTACAGTTAATGAGAGTAGATATGTATTCGCCTCGCTGCGCCAGTACATGGTGGTAAACTTTGGAACGCCAACTGGGGTTTTTAATATACAGTGTACGGAATCCGGTTGCATTCGTATTCACAACGATGTAATCGAATAGTTTTGTTAAAAGGGTCTATACAATGAATCCGAAAGAAGCATGGCTTGATGGGACCTAAATGCCGTGTGCAAATCATCCCTATGGCAACACACTGAAACTCGACTCCCAGTAGTGTAAATAATATATATGCACACTGATCTACAGTACTGTATGTAGCTGAGTACAATGTTCAGTTCATCATATACAGCGCTAGCTAGCTTGCCGAGTCACCAAGATACAGAGAGCATATGCACGAAACGAACAATTTCTACTCTCAACCCCAGTCTCCGTACATCGAAACTGTAATCTTATGATCATGGCGGGGTTACGTCGAGAAAGCATCTTTTTTTCGCGTTCCTTTAACTAAATTTATCCTGCAATTATGCGATTTATTCAACTGCGGATATTCAACATATGTTATAGTGAATATATGAGCTATATTCGCCACTCCAGGTGTAGTAACACAATTAAAGTTATGTATAACCGCTCGAAAGGTTAACCAATGACGGCGGGACTCACCAAAAGCCGCGCCCTTTTTTTCGGCCTGTATGTTAAAGAGCACAAATCAATGTACAGGTGGACAGAATGTGTTAAAATAGAGAGGTTTGGACTTAGTTTCCATCATTTTATGAAGGGTTTTTTCTAACTCAGTATTTGAAATCACACATTAAAATTGCATTTCTTAGTCCAAAAGGAGAGCCTGTTACATTCCCACACAGGGATGAATGTGTCCTCAAGGTGTAGAACCTCTCACAACCATTTTAGGAATATTTGTTAGCGCAGCAATTGCTTTTACACTAGTTATTTTAGGTAAGCTGGCCTGACGTTTCGATCCTATAGCAGGATCTTGCTAGGATCGAATCGTCAGGCCAACTAGTGAATAAGCAGTTTGCTAACAGTTTTATTTTATTTTTATTTTAGTTATTATAGACCTAACTATCCCTCGGAAAGCACCATTTGAAATGTAAACGTCTGTCTGATTTTCCTTCTTTCTAGGAGAGGAATCCCAAACCCCCTCAACACACACAACCTCTCTTTTATACACAAACATAATGAATTCGCATCTGGTTCTTTCAAACAGAATTATATCCTACATATTAGTATACTAAATATGTCATATGGGGTAAATTTCCCCTCCCAAATTTGATATCCGGCGCACGCCACTGTTGGTCATCGTTGATTAGTTCTGGTCTTCGTAGCATATCTGTGGTCGTTGTGAGGACAGTTTTGTAACGTACCAAGGTCCCATTGTCAGACCCTCTCCCCTCCCCTCCCCTCCCCTCCCATTATTTCATGGTTATGTGTTCTTCATCTACAGGGATGCTCGTTCACACACGTATCACAAAACGCACCACAATTTCATTAAACCAAAACCACCCTCAAGAAGCGATTCTATGGTCACAGATCCACAGTCAACACCATGAAGATTGAGACCCCAGTTGGAGAACATTTTAACCTTCCCAACCATACCATTAACGACATGTCCCTACAGGGGATTGAATCCTTAGGTAGCCGCCCTGACCTAGTACGAATCAGCAGAGAGAGGCTCTGGATGCAACGCCTTCGCACCATTCAACCTCATGGGCTGAACATACAGGAAGGACATGACTAACTTTTCTTCTGTCCCCCACTCCTTCTCCCCTTGTTCCCTCCCCCCCCCCCCCCCCTCTTCACTCATCCTCCCACAGCTCTCTTCCCCTCCTTTTTTCTCCACAACTTTCTGTCTTTGTCCCTCTCCAGTTTATTCCCTACCCTTAATCCTCTCTTTGTCCCTCCACTGTTTATCTCCTACCTCTCCTCTTTCCCTGTTGCTTTCTTCTCACCCTCATTGTCCACTTATAATCCCCTTTCATCTTTCTCATTGTGTTCACCGTGCTCATTAACCTGTCTGTTTTCTGTGTGTGTTTTTGTCCCTTCTGTTACTGTACTTGTCATTTAGCCTCTGAAGAAGATCCTGCTAGGTTCGAAACGTCAGGCCAACTTACTTTTACACATTCTATTACACAGGCTCTCTAGTGGATAAGCAGTTTGCTAACAGTTTTATTTTATTTTGATTCACAATTTCATTAGTGAGTAATAAATTGCGTCATCAACCAATGACGTCATTACAACTCATTCCATCATTGGCAATGGAGGCCGCCATTTTAAGTAAAAACTATAAAGAATATTAGATATGTAAATCTTTTCAATTTAAATTAATAGCTTTCAATAACTTGCCCTTAGACTTTTAAAAAGTACGTTACTAATTTTTTCTTAAATCGAAATGTATGAATCTAAATGATAACATGACTAACAGATCGAAAAAATTTCCAGTCACCGCACCTTAACATCAGCATCGAGAACTGGTGTCCAACATGTGTGGAAATTTGAGAACGTTGGACAGTTTAAAAAGCGAACAACAATCAGTTGGTTTATATCAAATATAAATCATAGGAAACACAAGTGAAAATTATGGAAGACAGTCAAGAAATTACCAGCCTGGAGAGGCCTACAGAGGTGGACCTAACGTTACAAATAAGTACTAACGTTAGTACCGACTTGAATGGTGTATCAATACCTACAGGTATCAGTAGCGCGACAAAGTTTCAGCATAATTATATAACCTCTAGTGTTCCAAGCTCGGAGAACTGTAGCATAGAGAGTCCATCTGGATCAATTTCTAACGTCCATGGAACTTCATATATCGACGGTCAAGCTTTGGAAATATGCAGTAAAGAATACAATACTGTAGATGTTGCCAGAACTTATTTAAGTGCCCTGAGACCTTGGTCCTTTAGCACAAGTCTCATTCCATTATTACTTGGTACTGCTTTAGGGTACAAGGAGATTAATGAAGTCAATCTTTTTGTCTTCTTTTTCACTGCCATTGCAATTTTGTCGGTGCACGGAGCTGGAAATCTGGTAAATACTTATTACGATTTCAAAAGAGGCATTGATTCCAAGAAAAGTGACGATAGAACGCTGGTTGATCAGAAACTTTCCCCGCAAGAAGTTGCATCATTCGGTGCATGCCTCTATGCCATAGGTTGTGCATCAGTGTTGTGCATTTGTCTGACGTCGAAAGCCAGTGTTGAACACATAGCCCTTGTCTTCTTCGGTGGCCTGTCAGGATCATTCCTTTACACGGGAGGCATCGGCTTAAAATACCATGCGTTTGGAGATATTGTGATAATACTTTCTTTTGGACCTGTAGCAGTGATGTTTACATTCATCTGTCAAACAGGACTGTTGAAACTGTTACCATTTTGGTATGCGATTCCAGTGGTGCTCATAACCGAAGCTATCGTGCATGCCAATAACAGCCGAGACGCAGAAAACGATATGGCTGCAAACGTGACGACAGTCGCCATTATGCTCGGACCAACGGCATCCTACATTCTATTCTGCTTCCTGCTATTTATACCTTACATTATCATCGTCGTTCTCGGAGTGAACTTTTCCAAAGCCTTCTTTTTGCCATTTTTGACGTTGACTGTCGCTTTCAAATTGGAGAAAGAATTCAGAAGAGGTAACCTGAAGTTATTACCATATAAAACAGCCCAGCTGAATCTACTGTTTGGAGTGACGTACGTCATGAGCTGCCTATTGACGAGTACAGAATCTTTACCAGGATTCTGATAATAAACATCTGAAACGAATTGAGGTAGAAGAGTAACCACAGTAGCTTACTATATATTCTCCCTCCAAATTTGCTTCCCCGGAAAAGAAAGCCTTTAAGAATGTAATAGTTCTACTCCTCAATTGAAAGTGCAATTTTAGTTCCTCTCTTAAATCATGTAAACTTTTGCCCTAGAAAATGTAAAATTTTGAAAATTTTCTCACAAAGTCCGAACTTAGGCAACTGGTCACTGTGACACTGTTTCGTTATGCAACTGTATGAATGTTGTGTTTTAGTAGTGATATCTTATCTTAGCTACTCGTGAATGTACATTTTTTTCTCCTCTGCACCATAAAAACTTGAAAAGTTAACTACCAAAGAGTTATAATTGCCCACCTTGCCAGGTTAGCTGTTTGGCTGATTTTAAATGGTGGGAAATGTCTTTTGCAAAAAGTACATGTACTACAGTAGCTTGTGGTTGTGGTTACAGAGTGTCATGAAACATGACGTATCAGATTATGTTTATGTTTGTTTTGAAAATGGTTCAGACACATGTAGGTTGTGACTGACAATAATACAGCTTAATATGCTACAGATATGTTTTTTAGTGCTCAGTTGTTTTGCATAAATTTAAGAGACATTACATTGTTATCCTGCAAAAACAAAACTGCTATTTAAACTTTATTTGGAGTAATCTTCTATTTCTTAAAGTTGTTAGAGGGTTAGAGTCAGGGGTAAGTACAGTAGGATGTATTTCTTTGGTAGTATTGCTGACATTTGACAGTTTTTTCAATGTATCATATTCAACGTTTTATGTATAGGATGAAAATGATGAGGAACTAAGGATCAAATGACTGATGACTGCCATACTTGCCTAGCAGCCCCTCTTAGATCCCTGAGAATATAAAAACGTTAGGAGCCAGGTTTTAACCCTTAGTACCCCCCCCCTCCCCTCCCAACTAAATCAACCATCTCAGACACAATGTTATTTTTGAAAGTTTCAATGAGCAGCAAAAGAAGTCTATGCCACCTGGTTGCTGTACATCAAATGAAATATAGATTTGTAAATTATGTATATATGATAAGAAGTTGTTAAATGATCCCTGGTTATACTCAAAAGGCTGCTGGTTCCATCGAGAAAGCCTGTAATACAGAGACCACTGTTAATAGGAACAGTGGCCGCTGGACCTTGAAAAGCTACCTTCACACCTGATTGTTGCTAGAGTCTTCTTACGACCTTTTGCACTTCTCCGCAAAATGTATTGTACTTGAGCCATTTCATAAGTCAAGGACACAACTTTGTGACAGATTCTAATCTCTGATATTACCAGGCGCATAGCCAAGGGGGGGCGAAGAGGGCAACTGCCCCCCCTCCTTGAACATATTTTTTTTTGTATGTTTTTATGATATCGCTAGTAATTTCAAGCTTAGATCTATGCAACTTACAAGGCCTGGGAAGTGCCCTTTCCAGCGATCTGGGAGGCATTTTCAGCCAAAATTTTCTTGTATGCGTAGCGCCAACTTATGGTGGCGCTACGCTAAGATAATTTTCAATGCAGAATCTACGGCTCTGATAGTTTGCCTACAGGATCGCCCCTCCCTTGGCAAATTCCTGGCTACGAGCCTGGATATTACGCCCAGCAGCAAGTTAGCAGTTTCTTGCAAAGGTTACTTTAGAGGTATCTTCTCTGTTATAAAAATAGAAAAACATTCGTTTGTGATGAAACATATTTATTATTTTCTATGTTGTATCTAACAAGAGGTACTGTACTGTAGTAGAACTAAATACTTTGATAATATAGAAACCAGTATTTCCTTAACTATTCTCGTAAACTGACTTAACTATAAGAAATAAAGGGAGCTTTACACTTATTAGAAATAGCACAAATTTGACTACCAGCTACTGACTTTTATACCAGGATTTTTGTTGAAAGAAAGTTGCTACAATAAATATTCATATAATGTACTTGGTTAGAAATTTACCATTTCGAGATTTAATATTTTGATCAATGTGATCCGTTCTGAAGAATTTGATGGCTGGTATGTGCCATTATTAATTAATAATTGCCATCACTAATGAATTGATAACATTTTCGACTATGTTTGTTACTGTATGTTGGCTAATTTGGTATGTTGGTGTTATAAAATAACGACTACATATGCATGCATTTAGCGGTTCACTCATCATGTAGATTTACTGAATGGATATACGCGTTGTATGCATTTACCTCTGACCAAACATGAACAATTCCAGGGATCTTTTCAAGACTCTTATAAAGCCGTATTGAAATTGTATTTATTTTACTCTGTTTATAGACCTGTATTTAACATTGTCAAATCAATAACTGTAGCATGGCTTTCCCAAAAGCTTTGAACCATTGTTCATCATCACTAATAGACCTAGCCACCTAATTCATCTGGTATTTGTCATTTGAGTCATCAAAGTAACCAGGTCTGAAGAGAGGGGGAGGAGAAGGGAGGCCGCACTTCATAGACTCAGGGTCATGTAAGGCGTAGGGGTGGCAATATATGGAGAGGTCTGTGGGAATATGGGATTAATTAAGAGCAATGTTCTCATGTGCATAATATCTGGTACTTAATAAATGCATAGTGTAAGAAGGTGGGGGGGAAATGTTTTCCGTAAGTTGATGTCATGACAATCGCCCAGATGGCGTAAGTTTGTTCGGTACATTTTGACTCTTTGTTTTTTTGTGATACTGGAATTTGAAGATGCCATTTGAACAAATTAAAAAGTCCTGTAAGTGCTATATTGTTTGTACGTAGTGTTTTGTTCAATCTGCAATGTGTACATATATATACCCTGTTGGTGTTTATGCTGGTTTTGATTCAAGAAACTTTCCCAAATTCAATCAGTGTACCAAATCCATCATCAATTAACCACTTCAGATATACAAGCTGTCAATAGTACCACTTATAGTTTCCTCCCACTCCCACCCCCTCTCCCCCTGCCCCTTTCATTCACAATCACCGCCACTTCAAATTACTTGTCATATCTCTCCCTACTTCCATATGGAGTTCTACCACCAATGGTATGTTTGTACGTAAACCCCAACGGTGTATATATGTTGAAAATACAATATGGCCAAAAATGTTGAATAGATGGCGCTATTTACAAACAGCTTCCAGGTCCGTACATTTACACGGTTCTGCATTCTGCACGACAGCACCATAAGTAAATCTTATGCGATACCGCCACCCCCCCCCCACCCCCCATGTTAAAAAGACTAATCTTAGCTGTTTGACGAGGTTGATTATCATAAACAATTCTTTCCAAAAAAGATGATCGTGGTTCGGTTTTATTAGACTAGGTAGACAAGACCATATATCCCAATCGAGTGATACACATTGGCTGTTAACAGTATAAATAGAAATGTTGACAAGTTGACGCACTTCGTCAATGATGCCTGTCGTTTAAGCTAATGCCCTACTTAGTCCTATAACATACACGTACTACAATGTAAAGGTAATTTTCCTTTGGTCCCCGTCTCTCAAATTAATGAAGGACGACTCCACCTCCAAAACAGTCTGCATCTTAATTCATGTAACCAACAGACTGAACAAAACACCCAAGCATACATCCAATAAACTTTCACAATATATCGAAAACATGTTATTTGACGAAATAAAAGTCCTTTAATTATGTTAAATATTGTGTAACTTTTGAGGAAGCTGACTATTATGGCCGTCTGTGTACTATAGACTAACTAATCCAGCCATTTCTATTGATAAGCCTTTCACGTTTTAAGCTTCATTTCTAAAAATAATTAAATAAGGCGTCATAAAAATAATAAAACCTGTGTAGGTCGATAGCAATGATTTTTAAAGGTATGCACCCCCCCCCCCCCCCCCTTAAACAAATGGTGTGCCTACAATTGTCCTTTAAGGTAATTCAAAAATGGACTGGACCAATCGGATTAAGTCAATACTTAAGTCTGTGCCCTAATTCACTAAGATCCCCAGAAATGGATAGCCTATTCTGACCTTTGCAAAAAGTACAAAAGAAAGGACCCTTGGCGTGAATTTTCACAAGTCTCCCCAATAACAGGTGACTATGTAGTCCTGTACAACCTTGTTTACTTCAAATGTTGGTTTGAAAAAAAAAACTATCAAGTACCCGGGGAATGAAATAACGATGTTTGAAATATCTCACCCAACTCCATCATTCCTTCGGTTCAAATCTGAGTGGATTGGGTATGCCATGCGTATCTATATTTACGTTCCTCACAATTGTCGATGCAAGATCTCAAATTGGCGATTTTTTTTTAGCGATAGAAATTTAAACATAGTCCTTCTTAAACTAACGCGTTGTTTCGGTGCATGACTGGTCTACAGATGTTCCTTATTAATGTCTAGGTTTAAACTTGTTCACTATATCACAAACTAGTAAACAAACTTTAAAGAAAAACAGATATTAATTGTAATAATCTTCCGTTATTGAAATGCACCTATACATCATTTGTTGTCAAAATTATATTGATTTACTACTCTAACTAATGCATGTCGATAACTTTGTAAGGTGTGCATGAAATCAGATCAGTTATTTGTTGCGCTTGATATATACACCTCTGCCACCCCCCCCCCCCCCCTATGACACCCCACCCCCAGTGGATCTCACCTTTCTCTGGTGCTGTCTGTTGACATACTTATCAGCAGCCGGTTGCAAGCTTTGTTATTACGTGTCAGAAAAACAGGAAGATTGTGAAGGTGGAAGATGCTGCAATGAGGTTAACAATGAAATACAATTAACCATCATGCAAGCTTCTCCAAAGGCCATTAACATTGCCACATATGCCACTAAAGAAGCAAATGATGGTAAACATATATGTTGAAACTCAATCAGCGTTTGTCTTATTCTCTTGGCCTCTTTTAAAACTTTCGAATATCGGAGAAGTACTTTTGGAGGTTTAGAAAACCCCACAATTTACTTTTTTGAAAAGTGGTATCGGAATTTGTTTTTATTCATAATGCTAAAATTTGAGGCTACAATGTTTTCCAAGTCATCAATATTGTACTCAATTTTAGCATATCATTAAAAGTTGTTAACAGTATAAATTTCAAGATCATTCCGACCCCCTGCAGGTTATTATCAGACAATGAGGATCTGTCATAATTCAGCAATAACAATTAAAAATTTGACGGTAGCAGTATTGAAAGGAAGGCTTCTATTTCAGCTTGAGCACCATGCAACCATCGTTTGAATTAAAAGCAAATTTGGGGACCGCACGGATTGCAGTCTGATCAAAGTCACAGTATTGAATCTCAGCATATTGACCAGATTACTGCAGGTTTACAGACTAAATCCGTTATCAAAGTTGAGAGAGTTACGACAGTGTACGATCCGATATGGGGAGGACAAAATACTTTAAAGTGGTTTATCACTTTTGGAAGATATATAACAAAGTTATAGATAAAGAGTGACAATAAAGAGTTACCTCCAAATCTAATAAATCTATCAATCTAAACATCTCATAATTTAAAGGAGACCACGTTGTCATATGCTGCATATACATACACAAAAACTATTACAAAAACAATACATTGCGTCAATCATCCAGCAGGCCCCTTTAAACAAAAGACAACGTTTGTAATCCCTAACACGAAATCATTCTTAGCTCGTGTAGTAGGGTGAGAATGGACTGTTGATATTTCTTATCTGGGTATGTATATAATATGTGCACGCTAAGGTTAGTATATATAGAAACGAATGTAATGACGTGCAATTCGTATATAATGTGGTCAAACTGTTTCTCGTTAAAACCCAAACTGAAAACTGTATATACTCATAAGCATATAACGTAGCGAGACTTTTAGTGCATTTGATATATTATAGTTCAATTCATTCTGGAAGACCGGTAAATATTCATGACCAAATAAATTGTAGAAAATAATAACAATTAATAATAACGGTAAAAATAATCGTCATAATAAAAAGAAAATTGCCAGCAAAGTTATATTATCTCTATTGATCAAGGACAACAAATAATCATATCTGGATATCATTACATATCGTGATTTTTGAAAGTTTACGAGGCGGAAGGGAAATTAACGTCACCCAAGGGATTGAAGTTTAGTCAGGTAAGTTGAGGGTAAGGGTGGGTAAGTGGGTGGATTGGAGGTGGCGACGAGAAGAGGGGGTGTGGCGATCGACGTTGGATCACTGGTTTAGTTTACAAAGTTTATAGTTTGACGATCAATAACAATGTTTTAATAATTCATAACTGCATGGATGAACTCATTAAAACAACAACAACAAAACACGAGGAAAATGTTATTCGAAAGACTCTACTCGAGTCAGACAAATTATCAGAAAACCAGTAAAATATCTTGTAGACTCGACGAGACCTTAAAATCAAGCGAATCGTAGCACCCTTATGCGTGTGTGGGTGTGTGTGTGTTATACCGACAAAGGCCTAGCTGTAAGCAATGTTTAGGACATTAAATAGGCCAAAAGGAAGGAATCATTGGCACTGGAAACTTTAATCCGGAAGTAAGAGATCTTTCTATTTTGCTAAATTGAATTCTGTAAAAGCATAGCGTGAGGCGGAAAACGACGTTTGACATGATTAAGACCATATCCAGGGCCAAGTAACTAAACCATAGTTTGCATTTATATGCCACTTTTTTTTTCTTCTTTTTTGAATTAACACTTTAAATATCTGAAGCTCATCGTGAAGTGACTGGGCTACCTCGTTTAATCATAGTGACAGGCCATTAAGACGACTTTCAGACACATAATTAATATAAGTATACTGTGGGCAATATATAGGAAAACACTGTCATCAGTGCAGGTTGTATTTCTATACCACTTATAGTTGTTTTCAGAAATGACCCTTTAAATATCCGAGGCTCATCAATGAGAAGTTGGACTATACTTAGTCTTATAGACAGAATAATAAGTCAGGTAGGGTCAGATCATGATGCAACATAACATTCACTGGGGAAAAAAACATAAATACTTCCCATGCATGGCCTAAAATAACACTTTTTTTTGGATAGCACAATGGACAAATGAGGTTGAATGTCAACCAAGTTGCTTATATGAAGTTAACAGTCGAATTGCTAGTTGAGTAGTACATACTACAACGAATTAACATTAACATTCAGATCCTGTACTGAGCTAGCGTCATCGTCAGTCTAACCTTAAAGGAGCACTCCAGAGCATATTTTAAAGGTGATTTGAACCTAGCTGGACCCTGAGCTACACAAACGTTTACCATGTGGCTTTATGTGTTTCTTCTGATTCTGGGACTATGATATATATTATGACTAAAGTGAAGTCTAAAGGCCCCCATTTAATCCAGTTTCTCATAAGTGAATCACTCACACATAAGAAGCTCAGTGGAGCTCAAAATAATATATATTTACAACGGTAAAAATGATATAAGATTTCATCCAAAACTCCCAGGTGCTGTTGTCTTTATATGAAGTTAAAGTAAGAAAAACATTGTGGTACAGTTGTTCAAAATGTGTAACACAATAGTTAAATAAAGTACTTAGGGTGTGTATAGTAGCTTATGTCATTATTAATATGACGGTATAGCATTCCAGACGTATATACACGTATTTTAAAGCTGAGCGTCGTATTCACATCGAACCATAACTTGCACTCTAAGGTTCGTCTTGATGCTATGCCGCATATGAAAACTAGAAAATTTTAACTTCTGCCTGACATCCCTGTATTTGTTAAGTTTCTCTTGTCGCTGTAAGAAAAACTCAAACATTCACAGCATTAGCTTATATAGATTTTGCTAGGAATATCTATCAGTATATACCTTCTGATCGTATCAATTTAATTTGCAATGCTGGTTTTGCTTTGAACTCTGAATATTTAGAAACCGGGTTCCAATTGACCTTCGTATCTTTCACTACCTATCCCCTGTTCACTCGAGCAGGTTCTTATTGAAACTCCTGTGGCATTAGGTGTGACCATAAAGAGGTAATCAGCTAATAAATGGATCAAGGAAGCATCGAAATGGTCCTAAAATTCACTGTTACGTGAAATCGTCTTTTGGGTTTAAACTATTCGTAAAAGTTTCCTACCACTTCCGTAAGGACAATATGTAAACTTTTTTTTACCCCCTTTCTTTGGTATATAGAAATACAACAGATAAAAGAATTAAGTAGGCTAGTAATATTACGGCTGAGAGGTTAGGAAAAGGATTTTCACATTAGATAAAGTTAGCTGGGTTTAATTGAAAAGATGCGGAAGTAATCAGTTTTGTCTTGTAATCGACTTGCTTGTCCGTAAGGGGGTTAGGTTGACATTTCCATATACGGACAGTATACAGCTCTATATTCGTTTTTTTTTTCTTAAACAAGATCGCTTCATTTGGAGCAGGGTCTTGTTTTGGAATTGTCTCAAACAACTTCTGCCTCGACGACCAAAAATACACCCCACCCCACCCCTTCCTCCTTACCCCTTAACACACTCACACATACACCTTTCTTTGACTGTGCTTGAAGCATGCATGGCGAACGTGAAACAGTTATCGTTTGCATTAATTAGCTGCTACTTTCATTCTGAGATTGTGTGCCAGAGTAAAATAGTTGTTCATGTAGAGCGCCATCATTTTAGACGGAGGCTATTCAGGCTGCTATTTTTTTTTCGTCGTACAGCGAAGGAAGAATGATAAATTATTCATATTCCGGTTCACTCAAATCACGACCAGTGAGAGTACGTAACCAGAGATAAAGTGACCGAGGCTAAAATAATATTATAGTAGTGTTAAAACATCCATTTTTCATAAGCTTAATCGTGCAATATAGATAAATAATTCGTATTCTTCCCTCGCCGTATTACGAAAAAAAAGTCGCATCCAGGCCAGCTTAAGAACAGTAACAATTACGACTTGTTTGAAATGCGGTATATATATATATATATATATATAGGCACCTGGATTAAAAATTGTAAACACAACGACAAATTGTACACCCTGCAGTTAGTTGGTTCAGATTTCGACGCATTTTGATAATGTGTTCAGTATTAGTTTTTTTGTCGCGATATTAGCGAGGTATATTTCTATACATTGGAACAACATTTCTTACTAATAACAGGATGACTGTTTTTTGCAGAATTAAGTAAGTATCGATATTTTATAGTACAAGAACAAAAGGGATATAGTATTTCTGTTTTAATGCATTGAGATATGACCCTTTAAACATCTGAGGCCCATCAATGAAAGTGGCTGAACTATTTATTCTAGCACACAGACCATTATGCTAGTTCCTCAGATGCAACACAAAAGTCGATGGGAAACATAAAACAAATAATGGTCTCAAATAGCATTTGTACAATGCATCGGTGTGTCGAGGACAAATGGCGTTGCATGCCATTCACATGTGCTCTGTTTAATATGAAATTAAAAGAATAGGTTTGGGTTCAGTAATTACTAATTAGCATTCATAAAACAATGGATTAACATTAACATATAAAGGCCTGCACCGAGGAGCCTACGTCATCATAAATTTAGCGTTACAAGAGCATTCAAGAGAGTTGGCATAATTTAAAATGTTAATATTCTTGAATACAGGAACAACTTAAGAAACGTTACCGGCCATACTGCGTGGCATCAACTAAAATCACTGAAACTTATTTTCTGCACGTATACGAGTAGTACCTGATTGGATAATTTTATGTATTCAGTATTCAAGTATTGAATAACTTTCTCAAATGGAAGTGTGACCCTGTCACAGTACTTCCCACGTTCCAAGCCTTGTAAATCAATAAGATTGCTCAGCGACCTCTATCGGCCGGGCGTCATCTACGTCCAACTGGTGTGTCGACTTTGGCAAGTCTAAACGTTCGGTATCGTTCATCACTAACGAGAGCCGTTGACATCAACCATATCCAGTACTAAACAACACAACGACCTGCAGCAAGCGATGAATGGAAAAGTCAGATTTTCCCACGGCCGAGAATAATGGAATGGAATGTAGCTGTGTTACAGCCGGGTGCCGATACATAGCCCTGGGGTGAATTTACACCCGTCGACAAAAGCCAGGCCGATTATGGTATTATCCTCAAACACAATAGAGATACTCGCGACTGGGTTCCAGAATCAGTGATACGAAACACCGCTCGTCGAATATTTTGTTACTTTGTTCCTTCAGGCTATTGCAACAGGTAAACGCAACCCGTTTCTATATGGCCAGCCGACCAGGACAAAAATACACGTGGTATCTATCCTTTGAAGAGTCAAAAAAAAAAGAGGTTTCTATTAAGGGGGCCACGCGAGGATTCGCATGCAAGCATGGCGCGCTATCTCCTAATAAGCAAATAGAGTTTGCACGCTTTCCTTGTCGATGAGCTGTAAGAAAAGGAAAACGATACTTATAAAGAAGCTGAAGGATCAGGTAGTAGCCTAAACCCTTATTGTCTTCATTAACTGCCTTTTTAACCACCAATCGTGCAAGATTGCGTTTTATTCCCTGTCACATTCTTGCGCTTTCCCTATCCGTTAGCCGACTTATAATCTGTTGTCGCAAAGGGGTACAAGAAAGGGCATTTCCTTCATCTCGTTTGTACGTTCAGATTTTCATCAAGGTTATTTTTTTCTTATCTATATATCTGACTTATGAAGAACCATGCACGAGGTAAAATTAAATAGGGGGTACCTTAGATCTATTGTGCAGAGCGCCTCCCGAAACAACCACATCCCTACCCCTACCCCACGCCCGCCCAGGTCGCGGCACCTCTGTGAGAACTATTGGACTAATCAACTCGTAAAGATTCAAGGTAAACGTTGCAGAAATTCCTGTATGTTATGTATCTTACTTTGTTGTTGTTGTTGGGGGGGGGGGGGGGTTCGGTCCCAATTTTATCAGGTTTAAGTTGCCAAAAGTTTAATAAAAAATCAGCTGAACACATTCCAGGCTCAAACTTTGTATGAAATATGGGATGGATTTAAATTTTGAACAAAACGTGCCAATATTTGGAATCCAGCGAGGACTGATTGTTATCGATCTTTTCGTTTCGGAATTATTCGTCAAAATACAGTATAATAGGCCCAATAGCAGGGGCACAACCACGTATACGTCTGGCGTGGGGGTGGGGTAACTAAGCCACCCCAGAATAAGATCAAGGGGACTCGTCCTCTTCTCTCCCCCACTCGCAGACAGAATATTACACCAAAAAATCCTAGTTAACGATACTTAAATATTATATATGTGCGGAACATCCTAAACAAACGAAAATACTTAAACAAGTTTCAAAAGTTGCAAAATGTAGCACCATTTTGCAATGTAAGCACCCTCCATTTTCCAACAATTTCTCAAATTATCCTCCCATTTCCCCCCCCCCCCCCACATTTCAATTCCAAAAAAAGACAATTCCAAATCTTTTTTCGGAAAGCGACTCCATAGAAATAACTTGAAACTGTGAAAATGTTAGCGAATATCCGAAATTCAAAACTTTCAGAAATTGAACCAAAACTTATGATCTGATGTCTTGACGTTTTGATAGTTAGGTCTTCGAAGTTTTAAGAGTAAATTCTCGTAAACTAAGGGCGTTATTCAAACATATACTGACCTGGTATAGTAATTGTCTTTAATGGTCTATCTCTTGTTATAAAGTTTGTGGTTAAAATCATACTTAAACGTGGTAAATTTAAGCAACTTGTGAGTGTTGATATGCGAGATGGTAGAACTACCTCAGCAAGATGGTGGAGATCCTACGTGATGTGGCTCAGGTGTGAGCTTCACCGTTTTAACATCGTTTCTTTCCAAATAAAGTTCACCTCAAACACGTTACGAAGAAGGCTATATCTAGAATGATCGCTATAGAACGATCTTCTCAAAAGTTGATGATGACTTCAGCTCCTCCGTCTGCCCGGGTCTATTAATCTAACGATTGTTAATTTACCTTAAAAAAGGTAATTATGTTTAAATATTGACTGGTACATTCTTTATTTATTTATTGCAATGTCGTCTTTTATAACATATACTATACAAGAAAAAAGAACAAGACAATTAAGTGATACCATAAACTTTAGCATTCCAGAGAAAATTCTTTTCATTGTCGGTAACAGTAAATTCGCATCAAACAACTAAACCTACCCTCTCAACCAATTAACGACTAGCATTAGCGTAACGTCATGATTTCTCGCAATTATGCATAAACCAATGACTTACACAGACGTTACAGTGCACGCAATCATCTTTGAGCACAGTAATATAGCCCTATACAAAACTATATTCATTTAGATACTTTTCAAGAAAAGTCACCCAAGATAGAAATTGGACACGAAAACCGAAAGACTTAACTGGTCCATTGTCAACCCCACATCCCCTATATCAAGATTATAACCATATTATAACGATGGTGTTACGTCAAATGTGTATCACGTGATCCTTGGACAGGTCATTTAATAAGGGGTTAATCAACGGTCTAGCGTGCGTTACTCACAGGATTAATGCACGATCGGGGGATAA
>KN894122.1:9382-21129 GCA_000934455.1 Apostichopus parvimensis
TTAAAAAGGTGTTGGTATTAACTTAAATCAATGTAAACTATTTCCAAAAATTAATAAAAACATTCAAAGTAAGGAAAAATTAGGTTTAACATGTTGGTCTGACCCACTGTTTCTAAAGATCAACCAAAATAATACAACTACTGTAATAATATGAAGCTATATACAACAAATACAGTTTGCAGTGAAATCATTTCTTGCAGCCTTCATCAGTTTAATATTGTGCAGTTAAAATAGACCATTCATATACTTTTCAGTCAAAATACTGTTCCATTGACTCTTTACTTTCCCATTATTGTTGGCATTCATGTTTTCTCTGAATTTTTATGTGTGAAACAATCTCTTATATGGTTAAATACGTCTGAATTTTTTTAATTCCACAATTTCACCTTCTTTATAAATATGCGTATACCTCACCTAAGATTTGCTCCCTGTTTCATACTTCTACTGAACTTATTAATGATTTTCTTTTGTGTAATGAAAAAATCCGGTTCCGGCAGGATTTTATCCGGCCGGATTTCATGTACTATCCGGCAAAATTCAGTTCCGGCCGGATCCAAAAATTTGGATCCGGTGCATCCCTAGTTTTGTCTTCACTTACTGTCCTACAGTACTACACCCTGCTTATCTAATGGAACGGTATCCCCTGCGTAACTAATGGAATAGTATCCCCTGCTTTTAACCAATGGAACATTATCATTGAAATGTAACATGTGTTTTGATACAAACATGTGTTTTCAATTAGGATCACACCTTTCCAATCATATAGTATCTTGTGCACTTGAAAGAATCACACACCTTTACACAGTCATCAGTCTATTTATAGTGTACCGTACATGCATATTACCATTGTTGTGCTGTGTACTATAGATCATACTCAATTACTCACATTCATTCCATCACACAGCCAGGCTCCTCTGAATTCACAGGAAGACAAGCTTTTCTTGTAGGCCTGTTTCGAACAACTTTAATGCCACTGTTAATCATCGTGGGTGGTGGGTCTGACTTGTACATAAACTCAGACACTTAGCTGTCAAAGTGATGTCTCTGAGAACTCAAGATTCTCAAATGATATCTTTGTTAAAAGTTATAATAAAAAGGAAAATAAGAGGCCTAATTTGTATTCCATGAGTCACCAGATGCTTAAATCTTTAATTGAACAGTCAACGTGACAAGCCAATGTGACATAACTGTACAAAACAGCGTGTTTGAACTACTGCACTGTGCGAATGTATAAATGAAGGTTTTGTGACTTGAAAAGACTTGTAGGAAGTACAGAGAAGATATGACATTACTGTATGTTTTAGAACTTAACAAAGTATAAAAGACCTCATTTTTGAAGGACAGTGAAATTTGCACTTGAAAAAGGACCAGAAAATAACAGGAAGAACACCTTCAGATCTGTTTTGCGTCCTGACTTAATTGTCACCTCATAGCCTCTGCACTCTTGCTATGGCATGTCTAGCGGGTATCCATTTGACACCCCCACGATGATTCAGAGAGTTCGTCTCATTGTAGATTTGAGAAATGCATCTCTAAATTCATTTTAGTGGCAAGAACAATACCTCCTCAATGCTTGATAAACTTGTACTGCACATTTTGTTGTTATGTACAGCTCGCCGGTATACTGTATCTCAAGGTACTGTATCTGTATACAATAAAACTGATTTTTGTCTTGACTGACTCAAATGTACAGGGTATACAGGGTATGTTAAAGATGTTGTAAAGGTGGGAAGAGGTGAAAATGGCGAGGGGGTTAAAATATTCGGAGGAGTTGCTTTATGAAGATGTGACAACAGATCTCAATATTACTGTTGAAAACATGCATGAATGGGATCTATCAGGATGCCAAGACTAATGGTTGCACACTCCAAACATCAGTGAGGTACAGTACAGTAATAAGCTGCATCGGAGACATCTGTCACAGGTCTGTGACTTTAAACAGAATTCTGTGATTTTCTTCTTGAGCTAAGAGTAAGTGAATTTAGGTTACATACTTCATTTCAGGTGGGGAACGATTGACACTCTCGTCTTGACGATGTTGGCAGTTCGCTCACTGTATTATAACATGTTTTCACTTTTCAGAATTCGAGAAGAAAATGGCAGGAAGAGGCAGGTGGCTGGAAATCCTTCATCGCTCTGGAGGAGGTACAGTGAATTTGAGATGCTCCGAAATTACTTGGTGGTGACGTTCCCATATGTCATTGTGCCTCCCTTGCCCGAGAAAAGAGTGAGAAAGATTTACATCGTTTTCTGCTTAAATTCACATCTCGAAAAAATGGCTCTTTACTGACAAGGAAACTTGTCTGAATGTTTTTTTATATTTTTTTTACTTACATTTGAAAAACACTAGTTTGAAATTGTTAGAAGTATGTATGGATATATGTGTGGTAGATCTATGTAGTTAGTATGAGTAGGTATCATACAACAACAAATGATTTTTATGCAACATGACTAACCTTACATAACATGTCTTTATCAAAATTTGTGTTATAAATTAATTAAATTAAATTAAATTGATTGGAATAGGTTGTCAACTGCAGTACTACAGTACTTCTTTATTGTTTAAAAAAGATGATGACCTTTCCCTTTTCTTGGATAAATTCCTGCTCAAACCATGTTGGACTGACAAACAACTGAAAATAGACGCCAAAGAATAGTTTAAGGAAATCCTGCCATTTTTTGATGTCACAATAACTGACTTTATGTCATCATTGGTAACTTTTCTATATTTTCTAACTTTTCTGATAATTGGTAACATTTTCTACTACAGTGTATACATGTACAGTAATTTCAAATAGTGTCTCTTATTTAACTGTTGTAGATTTGAGATCCAAAATACAACCAATTCAAGGACAGAACCTGCAAAAGTTTGATGAAGATATCTTTTGTCTTTGATGACCGTGTGATCAGTCAGTATGCATGAACTGTCACTCACTGAGAGAAATAAATAGAAAATCAATAAATACTTTTGATACGTCGTTCACACGATGTTGAGGCTTTAATTATCATGGTATAATATACAGTTGTCTGTGAGACTTTGTGTTCTCATCATTTGACCCGTTTGGGGT
Organism: Apostichopus parvimensis; assembly: GCA_000934455.1. Classification (NCBI taxonomy): domain Eukaryota; kingdom Metazoa; phylum Echinodermata; class Holothuroidea; order Aspidochirotida; family Stichopodidae; genus Apostichopus; species Apostichopus parvimensis. Next base: position 12,451 of record KN894122.1, read on the forward strand.
TGTCCGTACAGTAGCTCTATGGCTAGGGTAAAGTAGCTAGGGTACAGTAGGGTACAGCTAGGGTAAAGTAGCTAGTACAATGGCTAGGGTACTGTACAGTAGTTAAATTTCAGAAGGCTTGAAAATGGCATGAAACTCATTTTCTTTGAAATTGTAGAGTCATTTTTTTATTAGGAATTTGAAATTCAGTATATGATGCTACGAAGTGAGCTTGTGAAGTTTGGAAAAAAATATGAAATGGTATCACTTTAGATGGCCCTCAGCCAAAATTAGATCCGATTTCCAGGCCTGGTCTTGTCTTGCAATTCCAGTGATAAGTACCACCACAAAACTTCTCTTTCCTTTCCCTCTTTCCCTCTTTACCTTTTACCAAACTTTTTGAGGTGTCAGGTTTCTGCGTTTCCTGTATAAGGTGAACGTGGTTGATTGAATTATAAATCCTATCGTGTGTATCTCTCTCTCTCTCTCACTGATATTAGATGACCATCATGTGGCAACAGATGTCCACTGTCGACCATTTTGATGCGGACTTCATCGAGAGGCGGAGGGTCGGGTTGGAGACATTTCTTCAGAGGGTGGCCTCCCACGAAGAAATGGGACGCGATCATCTCTTTCATACGTTTATGCTCCAAGATGAAAATTGGAGGGAGACGATAGTGGGAACAGGATTTCAGTCTAAGGTAAGCCGTCTTCGGTCGTGTTATGCACAACAAGGTGAGGGCGGTATTTTAAAAGACAGAATCGCGGATCACACACGTTTGTAAATAACCGAGCCCACGAAGTACAAAGGTTGTGTCTAATTTACCTGGAGGAGGCTTTCCAGAGTATTGTACAAATTTTGAACTTTTTATATAGTATACAATGGTTCAATTGGCTAGCTGAGGTGATACCCCAATCACTTGGTGAAGATGTGAACTTAAGCGGAGGGATTCATGAATATGTAAAGTAGTCAAGGCCAATTTTCAGATCCATTGGAGCCCTGTTAAAGTGCTGTAAGGCTAGGTTATATGTTATTTGTTTAAAAAAAACACAACTAACTTTCTGAAGTACTGTCTGAAAACTGTTGTTGTTTTGACAACTCTTTTAACAAAGAATGTAGTTTGTAACAGTCTTTTTTGGAACTTTTACACACATGCTGTGACAAACCACTACGTAAAAAAAAAAAAAAAAAAAATAAGAAAACACCTACAGTATTATGTTTTGTTGCTCACACGTTTGCATGGCGAGTGACTTTACATTAACAAGGAAATATCCAGGTTTAAAGTGAGGGATAAAGGGAAGACAGTGTGGGGGTGGGTGGGAATGGGAGAAGGGGTGTCTTAACCTCAAAATGGCAAACCAGAGGGACTTGTAACAGTACTAGTAAAAAATTTGCAGCTTTCTCGTTTGTACTGTCAGTTCTCTGAAATTCCATCTCACTTGGGAGTGACACTGATGTGCTCTGTTCTTTGAGACACTTTCTCCATCAGTGAAAGTTAATAAGCCAGACGTCATCAGAGGCGAGACAGCCCAATAAGCCTTCTAGTATATATAATAGATTGTGCATATATCCTATGGTGTTTAGATAGATAAAAAAATGTTTCTTTACAATATGGATCAAATTTCCAACCATCGTACCTTACTTGAATAATTATTTTTTCTCTCCTTTTTTTTCTCTTTGGGGCAATATTTCTCGTGTTTCCAGCAAGATTCCAGACTGAAGAATCTCAATGCTTCCTTCAGACTCAAGAAACCAGACAAGTAAGTTAGGTGATATGCTGTTACAATCCTGGCAATTGCCTCGTAGCAGTCTATGAATTTAAAGGTGTCCATGTGTGCGTGTATGTGTGTATGTGTGCGAGTCATTCAGAAGTCAATGTCAAGTATGAATTTATTTATTTATTTTTTCAAATTTTTTTTGGAAGGGCTCAAGGTGAAATTCAAGATGGAAAATAGTCTAATGTGTTTTTCATCTGGATTTTGGCAGGTTTCTGTCAAAAAATGACGCAATCGGTAATATATCATCGTACGTGTGACAGCTTGAAATATACCTAGCAAAGTTGCAGTACTGACTTTGAAGTTTTGGAAGTAATTGAGAGAAAACTCAAGTGAGTTTGTTAAGTGTCAGCCCTTCCTCAAAACTGGCAAGTTTATAGACAGAGTAATTTTTTTTGGAGGTGGGGGGTGGGGAGCTGCAGCTGTTTGATATTGGTCAGCAGTTTTGGGTCAAATCTTACCAAATTTAGCAAGTATTAACCACGGTAATCAGACTAAGACAACCTGCTATATGTTTTCCACAAAATGAACTTGGAATTGGTGAGTAATGAAATAGTTCTGTTTACATCTGGAAAAATTTGTGGCCTAGACACATGTGCAAAAAAGCGAATTGAAAAGGGTAAGGATGTTACCTTTAATATATTTTCAGGATTTATATTTGAATGAAACTTGACTAGTGGAGCTAGTGAGCTTAATGGTTGTAGAAAGTGAGTATTCATAATTATCCAAAATATAAAATAATGAATTATAATAGATATTATTGCATAAATGCTGCTTGATAGTAGAAGCAAAACCAACTTCAATTTGTACCTTAAAATGAGAGAAATCTACTGCTAGATTCACAACTATTAAAAAGAAATATCTCTCTCAAAATTGAAAGATATACCATTTTGGTTTTATGGTCATTTCAGACTTCGCCACTTTTCAAAGTTTGATGTCATAGTGCCACTAGAAATTAAAACCTTTCATTCCCATCCTCGCTACCCCCCCCCCCTCCCCTCTCCTTCTGTATTATGAAGTTGAATGTAAACAGGTGTCAGTGCTGCTAATGAAAACAGTGTGATTATTATCAACTTCCATATTTTAGAATCAGCATTTCGAAAACGGATCCTGTGAGGAAATATGATCATTACAGTATACTAATTTAAGAAAAAAAAGGAACATAAATAATTCAAGCATAAGTGGTTGTATTGATATCACATTTAGACTTGCTCAAGTTGCAAATGCCATGAACTCCAGTTTGCCAAGTTATTCAATACTACAGTATGTAGTCTCCACTGTAGGACTGGCATTCTGTATGCACATATACACATTTATGTAATCACTTTGAATGTTTTGTTGGGTTTTTTTAAATTTCATTTGTTACGTAGCGTCGTCAATACTTCGACGAGACGTTTTAATATCCGTACGGAATGAAATCAAGGACACTTTAAATATACCTGGCCTAAGGGGATACCTTGAGAATGGACAATGTGGGTGTCTTTTCCTTCACATAAGAATTGTATAAAAAAGAGAGCTCTCATTTAGATCTCAAGTTCACGTGTAGAGCAGAATACACAAATGTTCAAACTTTGCAGAATGAAAATTGTGAGAACATTTCAACGGCTAGTACTTTAGTCATTGTTTGAGTTAACTTTGACACACAAAATATAGTCAAAATGGAGCTTCTGTATAGTTTACATGCAATAAATACAGTTCTCTTTGTGGCTTGTCAGCAATTGCAGAGTCACGATAATGCTTTTAAAATAATAGCTGCCAAATAGCTGTTTACTGTTTTCTGTCATATTTATGTCCATAATTTCTTTTTGATCTACACTACCACCGATGTCATTTTTTTTTTATCCGTTACTGTCTGCAGACGATTCGAAGGACTGAAGATCTACGCCCAAGAATTAAGGAACAACATCTCTGCTATTCTGAAGACAAGAGCTGTAAGTTCATCGCTGCATTTTAGTTTGATTCTCTTTCATGAATGTCGACCTGCGTATGAAAGGGTTAGTAAGTAGGAAGGGGAGGGGAAGGGAGGGGGAGGGGGGATTGTGACTTATGCTGATCACTTGAAGTCAGTATAAATGGTGACAACTTGACGGTCTTGTTTGCATTGTTTTACTATTGAATGTTATCATCTATCCAAAGTTGGCAAGAACTAACTAAGCTCACTGGTTTTGTTGTGGTTGAGAGCCATCTTTAAGACAATGAATTTTGTAGATTTGTCCTTATCAAGTGATGAGGTGTTTATGAGTTGACACCTTCACTTCTAAATTATTCCATAATTTCAAATAATCAGTTATCATCTTCTAAATTTGTCGAGGACTGTTGCAGTGGTGTCTATTGTGAATTTCTTAAAATATGAATGTTTGCATGTTGCAAGGACAGAGAGTTTGCGATTTGTGCCCAAGTAATGACATTGAGTTGAGGTCTCTGTTTTCTAAAATATTTCTCGTTACTAAAACATTCCATTATCCTCCTCCAAACTTGCCGATACCGTAACGGTATATCGATTATTCGTCTCTCTCTGCAGAAACTGGCCGGTACTCTGTACGGTATTCACAAGATCCACGGCAACTATGGCAGAGTCTTCAGCGAGTGGAGCGGTATCGAGAAGGAGATGGGAGACGGCCTTCAGAGTGCAGGACACTTCATGGATGCGTGAGTAAAATCATGACCATAGTTTGCCCAACTTCCAAGTAGATATGTGGAGACGAAATTCTGGGCGAAATAAAGCATGAAAAACTCCCCTATATCTTTCTTTTCATGAGGTTGGCTTAGAACTCATGAAATATGAGAGATTATCATGTTTACTGTACTCCTCACTTGCCTGTTTCCTCACTACCTTTTTGGGATTTTTTTTTCTTCAAAGTCATTTATATACTTGCTGAATGCTGACCAGTATCTGAGGTCAGCAAATCACAAAATGTGAGAAATTTATGACTGATACCTGAACATTATATTCGTGAATAGTATGGTAGACATGTGTGTAGTTATGCGACATTGTATTTTTATCGCTGAACATGACACAGAAGTAGGGTATCTTATTTTCATCATTTACAATAGTGAAAGGGTTTTTATTATATTCCTGAAAATACGAAAAATATTCTTTAATTTGCAACATGCAGGCCGCTAGTGTCTCCATCACATAGAATCGACAGATCTATTGATTCTTGTTTCAGGGGTAAATATTACAGGTTTCAAATGCATATTGATTACTCTTGATCGCCAGACTGCAGAAAAGAAGGGTTCTTGTATGTATAGTCCCACAAAAACAATTTCTTAGAATGTTTACAAACATTTATAGACAAGACAAAAAGTTTGTTGTTTCTGAGCAGATTAGTAATTTTGTTTTGTTTTGCACAATACTCTTCCTCCCCCCTTTTTTTGTTGTTGTTGTAAAAGCCACATTAACTATCACGTAAGCTAGGTTATGTTTAATCCACCATAAATGTAAAAAGGGATTAACACTTAAAGGAGACACAAACCAAACAATCATTTATGGTCTGTGTGATAAAGATAAATGTCATGAAATGTATCAAATATTGAATCTCTTAGCATGCATGACCTTATGATGGCAGGGGTCATCATTGTCAACACAGTTGGTCTTGTGATTCGCTAAATATTTACAACATTCCTACAGAGTTTCAAACAATCGAAGATACCAGAAAATTAATAGTAGCCTTGCATTCATGCATCTATTGATTTTTGTCAGACGGCCCTCAAAACAAGATGATATTTTTTATGAATCAAATCAATAACAATAAATTTACCTGATTGTTTTCTTCCTGTTTTTGTTCTTTCAGGTATAAAGATTACATTGATGACTTCATGAACGAAGAGGAACAGATATCCGACCAACTCAAAGAATACATCTATTTTGCCGATTCTCTAAAGTAAGTCAAGCGTTACAATAAAGAAAGAACCTGGGAAGGAGCAGATGCGAGGAGGAGGAGGAGGGAGGAGGGGTTGGATAGGGAGAGGAGAGGGGAAGGGAAGGGCAAGAAGAATAGTAATAAGGTATTTGTTTGATTTTTAGTATGACAGAAACGCAACCAATTACATTTGTAAAAAGCTGTTCAGTATTACCCAAAATATGCTAGACAGTCCACTTAATGGTCACTCACGTTCAGCCTTCGGCAAACATTGTATTTGCATCCCACAGAAGATTTTTCCTCCGTCTGATAAATGGTATGCTCTTAGTTAACACTTAATTAATGTATAAAATGCTAAATTTCTCTTGAAATCCCTTCCCTTCCGCTTTCTGGATTGTATCAAATGGAAATCAATCTGTGATCCTTGGTAACACGATAGGTAAGGTACCATGGCTTCTGACTGGCGCCCTCTAGAAGGTACAGCTATATAGGGTTCCCCACATGCTAACGACTGCATTCCTCATTTGGTAGAACAAATGATCTGAATGACTGGTTTGATAGCTTATGTAGCCAATTATTTTTTCTTTGGGTTTACAACTTAATTCAACACTATCAGAGAATCACTTTTGATGGTGAATGTCTTCATGAATTTATTATTGGGTACATTTGTCAATTGTAAATTAAGCTAACCCTTTCAGCTGGAGTAGGGGGAAGGGGGTTGGTTGCTCATTGGGGGATGACCCTTTAAACAACCCCTTGTTTCCTCGCTACTAGGTCGCATGTAGGCAGTATTGAACAAGCTGAAATATCCCTCATTGCTAGCTTACTGTCATCAGAAAAATCTAATTTAACAAGTGCTTTAATGGTGTCTCAATTCAGACAAATTCATTACCCAGATACTTTTCTTACTGTAAATTAGTTTCAATCACATGAAAGCACAAACAATGATTGAAATACCAACCAAAAATATATATTCTTGTTTGTTTTGAGATAAATCATGACGTTTAAGTTTGTGAGATATCTGGTAATATGACACAATAATTGAACAACCACCTGCTGCTGCATCAAGGCTAATTAATTTTGGAGTTAATTAAACAATTTTTACTTCTTTTTTTTTAATTTGTATTGCTGTCAATATTTTTGGTTTCATCTAGTGAACAAGTTGTCATAACAATGTCAAAACACTCAATATTAGTCACCTTTGATTGACTTTGATTTGACTGAAGTGATAGGAAATGTCTCCTTCTGAATCAATCAATGGGTTGCTTCACAGCGTACTCACCGATGCAGTTCACTTCAGTGACCCATTCTGCACCGTCACATAGGAGTTTGTTGTTGTTTTCTCATTCCTTGCATTTTCGTTTCCTGTTTTGAACATCATCGTCGTCAGTGTCCCGAGGATGAACTGTCGAGAAGTCATCTTCTGGGTCACATTTTTTTTTTTGGTTATCCGCAGTGACAAGAGTAAGTAAAGAGAATGGGTCTTTGTCCTAGTGAAGTAGTATAGGGTGTTAAATCAGAAAGGATCTTAAGCATTACAGGATGACTTTTGCAAGGCTGATGTTAATCAGCTGCGATATGATCAGCTTGATCAGAACGATGACCTCAAGCCCTATGATACAAATCTTAAAAGAAGTAAGCTCTGAAATAATTGAGAAAAGTAGTAGTACATAAGAAGCAAAATTCATTCGAACGAGGGAAATTTAGTTCACTTCTTCACCTTTTTGCTCACCAACTACGACCATTTCACTCGAGCGGCAGTCCAGACCATGATGATGAGAAGAGAAGAGGGAGTAGTTACCTTCAAAAGATGGGGCCTCGGTTGAGGCCCACAGTCCAATGCTAGCACCCCCCCCCCCACCACCAATACAAATAAGTTTGATATTACGGTTACCGCCAAGCAATCATTTCATCGGGGGGATTTACCTCGAGCCAAACGATACAATCTCAAAAGAAGTAAATTGTAAATAATTCATAAAAGTAGCATTTTGCGCAGTACAAACAAACAAATGAATCGAACAAGTAAATTTCGGTCGTTAATTTTAAAAATTTTGCCAACGGCTGTTTGTATTTGCCAGCGTGATTTCTCTTGCCATCAGATTTGCTTGCGGTGGCCGTCTCGTTTAAGTTTGTTGTATCAATGTCAAAGAAGATGTCAAATATCGTAAGAAAAGTAATGTTGCTCTGTGAACAAAACTTGGCACTAACTCATTTAAAAAGTTGACAGGTAGTCTCTGCTGCCTAGGATACATTCACAGACGAGCTACAAAGCTTGTATCCTACCCGCATAAAGAGGACTGAGGCTGAAGCCATTATTGTTGTTAACTGCTGCAGCTAGCAGAGGGCTGAGGTAATTGCCTAATGGACTCTAGTGAATCGGGTGACATTTGGAATACTAATTTGCAGCAAAGCCAACCAGGTATATGTTAAGATCTTTAAATAGAGCTAAACAAAATAGCACTAACAAAGTATGTTGTAAGTTGAATTTAGTCAGTTTAATTATTGAGGAGAAATAAATAAAGGAGAAGTGAAATGATGATAAAACAAAGTTGTTTTGGGCATTTACAAGTTACTTTACTTTTAGTGTGAAAGCAGCTTACGTATGTATTATAAAGCTGATGCCCCATCCCCGGCCCCAACCGACTTTTCCCATCCCTGCCTTCCTGCAAGTTGGCTGCTTTGGCATGATTAGTGATCCTATAGTGATACATGCAAGGTACTGCAAATTCTGCCTGTCACCATCCAATTGCAATGACATGATCAGGATCACATACCACTTAAAGTTGGAATAGCTCAGATGGGTGGTACTCGGATTTTGTCGTGTTCCTGTGGTCGCTGCTTCGATTGCCAGCCTAGCTTCAAAACTTCTGTGAACAGTTTGCTGTGTATACCTTATTTTCTGACACGTGTGTCATTGTTTCTCTCATAATATCATTTCTGTTTCCCTTTCTCAGAGCTGTCTGCAGGAAGCAAGAGGTTATGCAGTATGAGCTCGAAAAATCAGAAGAACTTCTGTCTTCGAAGCGATACCAGAGGGATCAACTCCTGGTTAGTATGACTG
>KN894125.1:0-12503 GCA_000934455.1 Apostichopus parvimensis
AATGGTTTGATTCATTTTTGGTTCATTCCAGCACAACCAAGCTTTGCTCTATCCTTCAAGAACATCTGAGTGGATTTAAACAATTTGAAGAAGAAAAAAAGTCAGGATTTTTCGGTTAGTTCTTACAAAGTTTTCATAAATGCAGTGGTAAAATTATCTCAACAGAAATTGAGATCCAGCTACTTCACTTCGAGCAGTCAATGGCAAACTTGATAATAGTAACAGTCCTTCAACCCTTCTGATCTTACAAGGCATATTGCTTGTTAACGTTCAAATTTTATACCACTTTCTTGTAGGTACCCTTCAAAATCATTCCCCCCCCCCCCCCCCCCCACAATGATTAATTAGATTATTGACTGGTTTGAAAATGCTTCTCCTCATAAAACCTTAGTACCATTTTTATTTTTCCCAAAAGATGAAAACGCTAAATTAATCTTTCCTGAAACTATCTGTGTCCTTTATAAAGTCTTCCAAAATCCTCAGGACATTCTGGGTGTCTTTGACCGATACAGAGTTGTCGTCTTTCCATATCTGTCGTAATAATATCGCTCCGCTACCGCAGTCCCGAAGAAACGTGTAAGCTCTGAGGGGTAACAGGAACGAATGATTCAAATGATCAAAGAAAGTCAATATCGTAAAATGGTGACCTTAGAGGTCAGGAGATTCACACTAACACAATCAGGAGGTCATAATTAAGAAAACTGGCATCTCCATAATTTTTATTCCCTTCAGATGCTATCTGGAAATTAACCAAAAACTGAAGCAATGTTTCAGTCCGGTGTAACATGGGAGTTACACAGTGACTGTAAATAGTGTTAAACAAATATGCTGTCATGTTGTAAGAGATTTCATGTTGTTGTGTTGTCAAAGTCATGTTGACTCCACCCTGCAAGTACCCTGTTTCTCAGAAAACAACATAGTTTTATTTCAACACACCTCAATCTTTGGGAATAATTAGAAGGGTCAGAAACACTGGGCAGGGTAGAAACGTTCTATTTGCTAACCATTTTGGGACTTCCTACTAATGTCTGAATCGCAGTTTTTGCAGTTAGCAAACAAATTTAACCAATAGTTTGTGCTTTCATATTATTCAGGGAAAGAAAAACAATCACTTGCTTAATTACAATTTCAGTTACTTGTAAGAGGATTCATGTTACGCTGTAACCAAGTATGCTCAATGCTTTGATATTCTCAGTTGCTTTAGTTTTCCTGTAAGGAGCACAATGACTTGTCCGTTCAGAGTATTTTAAGTCATGGATCAGTTTTTGACTGAATTATGATCCTGTAAAACCAAATACCCACAACATTGCATTATTAAATTCAGTTACCTGTAAAGCGTACACTCAGGGTGTCCAGGTTCAGTTAGGACAGTTGAGCCTCTAAAACCAACTACCAACAATGCATATTAGATTCATTTACCTGTAAAGCATACATTCAGGGTGTTCAAGTCATGGATCAGTTAGGACAGTTGATCCTCTTAAACCATCTTCCCACAATGCATTATTAAATTCATTTACCTGTAAAGCGCATAATGATCGTTCTCTGCCTGTCTTACTAGTCTCTTGAGGGTGTTTAAGTCTTGTATCGTCTTCAGCTTAAAGTCTTCAATGACTTGCCTCAGATATGCTGAACTGGATGTGTCTTTCAGCATTGACACTGCCCAATCATCAGCCAGATTTGATTTTTCTGAGAAGAGAAAATGTAAAATATGACTGTTCACTTTGAGCCCTTAGCTCCACTAAAACTTTGCTACGTTGCAACAGTGCTTTCCAGTGTGACATCCAACAATGGTAATCAACACATACACACACAATCCAAATCACATTCATCTTGCCTCCAGCAAGGAAATTAAACATTGTATTCTATAATGACTGAAAGGCTGCTGTTAATAGAAGCAGAATTATCAATATTTGCCATGTGGGTGTTTCTCATTTTTGACCTTTGATATCACATTAATGTCACAACATTGTTACCTGAATAGACGAAGAAAACTTTCAAATTTTCAAAATTCTATTTCCTCTTACTAACACAGATATATCGTATAACACTCGATGGTAATAACATACTCACCTGCATTTTCTATCTTGTATGTGTCGCCCTCTATCCTCAGTACTGGCTTATCGCCTAGTGCAGAGGAAGTGTCGCTCGAGTTTGACGAGCTGTTGACATCTAAATCTATCAACATGCCTTCTATGTTGCTTGTTGCATCATTGTCAGCCGCCTTCTGTAACAGCTCGGATAAACTGCACGCCTTCATGAATCTGAGGAAACGTGACAAGAAACATCAAACATGAATAGCTTAAATGTAGTCTTCATGTAGCAATGAATACAATAAAAAAATCAAAGACTAAAGAGGTACTACTTGCAATGAATCCTGATTACATCGCTCGCTGATGTCACACGCACCAACCTTCACGACTTCCACAGGTTACAATTTCCATATATGACGTAACATTTAAACCTATTTCATAGAGTTCCAAACTAAACAATAGAACCTCACTTCTTCACATCGTCTTTTGTTTGAGTGGTAGCACCTTGAATGTCCAAATGACTTTCCATTAATGCCTGCAAAAGAAAACAAAAACATCCAAAAGTCTTTAATAAAAAATCAATTAAAAATCCAATAAAAACTAAATGTACAGGCAGATTCTGGCATATAACTGTGTTCACATAATTGTAGACTACAAACTGATAAAGTTTTCAAATGTGTTTAACATTTAAACAAACAAATGAATGGACCAGAGAGAAAAACAACTTAAAACAGACACTTTCAGATGATCAGGTATGAGCCAAAGCTTTGAGTTTACTAACATTGCTATGAAAAAGTTTTCAGAAGGACTTTCCTCAGGGTGCTGGCCTTCCAAATTATTCTTGTACATTAATGAGTGTTCATAGACAGGCAATTCAATGTCTCATTGGGAGAAAACTTTGAAGGTAGGAAGCAAGATAAAAGTTTTCTTTTAGGGATAGGGCTCAATAACGATACTTTCAACTTACTGCGTTGATGAAGTAAGCAATGTCCTTTTGGAATCTGTTCACGCATCGACAAATATATTCGGCGGATTCAGTGAACCACTTGGCAAGGTAAGTTTTTATTCGGTCATTGTTCAATTCCTGTAAAAGAAACGGAAGAATGAATCACAAATTTAATATCTAATTGAAAATATCGCATGATTGGAATCTCATGCTTTGACCGTCTGAAACGAAATACCATCAACATCGGTTGCTAATTTTAACATGAGTCTCTGTACTACTTTTATTGGCCAAAAGCAAAATGACCAACAAAGAAGGAACATGCTCTACACCTCTCACTGTAGCTTCCTCTTACAACTGGCCTACTCTAATCTGGCTTTAATATGTCTTTGGTCAAATTTTTACCATAAAGGGACTTGAAGCAAACAAGGTCTGACAGCAAGGGTTAGATAGGGCTCCGACTTTACATTAAGGGATGTCAAGTTTTAAAAATATGCCAATGACAGTATGCATATTCATATGGTGATGCATGGTTAATTTTAAAATGGCAAAATTGGATATAAACTTTGCTTACCTTTTGATCTAATAAGTAAGATGTACCTTCACTGTAGGCATCTAGTTCTGGTCGAAATGTGGGACAGGAAATGTTAAAGCAAATGATACAGCTCGTGCAAGAACTTTCTAAAGAAACATACTTACATACGTACACACATCCAACCCAATGATATGAAATCAACTGATAAGAATTTCTTATTCATTAAATGACTGAAAAGTGTGAAGAACTGATAGAAAGGAGTGGAATCTAACAATTACCTAAATCCTTTCTACACCTGCCCTTTTTGTTTATCAAACAAGTAAATGCCATCAACATAATTCACTAACCCACCTGACTTATCAAGATATTTGTTTTTCGAAATTGGTTACTTAAGGAATGCTGATGAAATAGTTCTGTACACTGCTAGTTGACACAAAAAAAAAGGTCAAATGAAGTGTTTCATTCTCTCTCACCAGGCAACTACGAGATTTGCATATTTAAAGGAGCAATCTCATAATCCAGTCACTAGAATCATTCAAACTGACCCAAATGATTTCCTTAGACATTCTCCCTTTTTTTCTAATATCATGCCAGATTACCAATATTGAAAACTATTTTCATTTTCTATTCTTAAGAACACAAAGTTATGAACCCTTTGACAATGCTTGCAAACATTTGCTCTTCTGATTTACTTTTTCTGATGACATCGCATACCAAACACTTTCTTTGACCATTTGATAGTCTTTTATTGGCAAAGAAGAAACTGAAGAGGTTGCAAAGGATATATTTCGAGTCCGGAGGACGGTGAGCTGAGGAAGCAGATGACATATTCTTGAGATGTATAAAAACTACCACCCGTTCCATCTAGCTCTGCCTCTAAATCCAAGCTGGTTTGTCGTAACAAATAAAAATAACAGGAAACCTCTTCCTCTCTACAAAAAAAAAAAGGAAAAAAATCATGATGGAATATATATATTCTTGAGTTTTCTCAATAGCGCAGGAATCTCAGCCATCTTCATCATGCTCTACTTACAGAAAATTGGCAAACATTCAAAAACTTGAAATGACTGGGGTAAAACAACAGAGAGGATGAAAACACCCTTTAAACACTTTAACTTACAATAAACTTTTGAAATTATCTATAAATTTGAATGTTTGTAATATCATACCTGTGTGTAACTGTTTGGGAATTCCATTCACATTTTCATGGAAGTAATTAAAACACAGCTCAAACTCATTTGAAAATGCCGTGGTTACTAAGGTCAAGAAAACACTGTTTATAGTTCCACAAGTTGCTGTGATGACGTGGCATAAAATCAGCCCTTTGAGACATCAGTACGTACACCACAGAATGTGCATATTATGCGTTTCCCATAACATTCACCTGGTAACTCTGATAATTACAAACCATTGTACTTTTCTTCCAAATAAACAGACCACTGACAGCATCTCATGAAATGGTGGGTCAATTGTTTTGCCAGGTTGGATGTAGTTTTGTTTGTACACATAAGCATCAAACCACAAATGGATACAGATATACTATTTATGTCAGTGGAAATCAAAACCTGCCTGTGACCCCCACCTTAGCAGCATCCTCAATCACTATCATATTTCAATCTATTTTTTCAGAATTTCTGTAAAATAACTAATATGCCATAAATCTTACACTTTAGTCTACAACTTTCCACTAAATAGGACACTCTTTACTGTCCCTCCCCCACCCCCAACACATAACTCCCTTAATGTAACCAAACCATCAGTGCTCAGCTACACTAGACCATGGTACCTACTTTCAAAGGCAGTCCATATTTCTATTGATACTCACCCTAAATGTAGTTCATTGACATTGCCACTGCCTCCATAAACAGTTCCTTTAGAGAGCTTCTTGGATATAAAGTCTCTGAGGACATGTTCCTCTTCTGTGGACAAATCTGTGACGATTCTGCTGAGACTGTTAAGCAATGGGATACAAGAGATATATATATATAACATGAAGCTCATTTGTCTGTACTTTTCTTTTCCTTTAAGAATAAACTGCTAGGCATCAACCTCACTTCATTTCTAACATCCCCACCCCTACCCAACATCCCAAACTCCTTTCTTGTTTATTCTTTACTCACTCCTTGTTTTGCAACAATCTAAGTACTTATTAACTGCATACTTCAAGCAGTTAGTAATGTTAAGTTGATTTCATGATCAAATTTGCAAATTAAAAGCCTTTCCTCAAAATTATTTTCTGTCTAAACTTTACAATAAGTTAGTGTTAGAGTACAAGTGCTCCACCTGAAATCACTATTTGAAGTTGCTTCTCTTTGCAAGAAATCTGCTACTGATGTGGAAGCTCCTTGATCACCCTCTATGCTATCAGCTTCTTTGCTTGGTCTGCAAAAGGTAAAGAAAAAACAAATCTGTCTTTCTTTCTAATCTGGAAGTGAAAGGTCAGTGCTTTATGGTGTAGGCCTATACTATAGTACTAGGTTAGAATGTAGAAATGCGTTTTTTCTTTATTATGTGATTCTGTCACCCAGAAGAAAAGACACCATCACAGATATTCGGTCCTGTGCTAAAGAAAGGTAACAAGTGATTAATGAAAACACGGTAGCCTCCATTGTATTGTTTCAGAGACTAGCCTATCTATCATTAAACATTTCAACCATTGCTTCCAAATATAAACTATTTCGCGCAACCAATACCATATGAAGCCATATGCTTCTCGAGAATAATAGACTTTGTGTGATAATACGAACAAGTTAAATGGACAAAAATTCACGATTTTTTCTTAACATTTTGTTAATATGACTTTACCTGTTAGCATGGTATGCATACAGAGCATAATATAGTGGTTGCAAAGGAGTTTTCGAAGAAGCCAAATTAGCAGGGTCTACGGTCGCCATTGCATTTACCAAGTGACCAGATTTGTACAAACGAAAATGCCACGCATTTCCTCTAATCTACTTGGCATAGGCCGAGAAATTCTTGGTCCCTTCACGTCCGTCTATCCGCCGGTGAACGTCTAATGTCCGCGAAAGTTTTGAACGATCATGTTTATTATAAAATCATAAACGTTGGCACTAATGCAATGTAAATTGGTACACTATATCGGATAAACGGCGATTAAATAAAAACTGGTATCCTGTAGGTTGGACTATCACTGCTAATATAAAATGACAAATTTTCGCCATTCATATATACTTCGTCAAAAGACACGGCGAAAATTATAGACTCTTACAGGCTGAGTTCAAGGTAAATATATGGGAGCCGACGGACACGGGGAGATATCCCCGTGCTCCCCCTCCCCCACACACACCCACTCGATCCCCCACCCCACACCACTTTCGATTTTCCATGCATGTGTCAAATTTTCGTAACCAAAGTGCTTTATTGAGTTCAGTTACAGTATTTGCCATTTTATAGGGTGTCATTTTCTTGAAATTTTACAAAGAAATCATGACAAGAGTCCTATTGTTAAAACATAACGAAAACAATGTTACTGAAGAGTGTCCTTTCGTAGAAAGCCTTTTCAGGTAAGTTACCATCCCATATCAACTTAATTTCCTTTACGACCCAAAACATCGGAGAAATGATCAATGTGTTTATATTCACGCTCCGGTAAACAATTGGAGGGATTATAACCTGAAAAGGTGGTTGTCAATTCCAATATTTATTGTAGTGCGCGTGCGCGCTACAATATTGTCATTACTGGCTAAGGACGACACCTACATGATTGGATGTTGAAGTTTCATATAGTCCATGTACATTTGTAGTTTCAGAGGCTAGCTGCGTAGCCAACTTATTCTGAGCCTGTCACCGCGCTCACAAGCGCACTCACTTTGTAGTTACCTACATGATTCTCCCTGGTGTGTTGTCCGCCCAAAAAAATAACAACATGAACAACCGAAAAGTTCTTCTTAAAATTGAATACTGCAAACGCTCCACGCGTAATATACAATACTGCGTATTTGCAGGCAAATGCAGTTGCAGTTGCTATATGGAGTATGTTTTCTGTGTAAAGAATAAAACTCTCACTACGGGTACAAATATAATGGTAATGTGGTACCAAATCTGACTATGGACTTTTTTTTACTGATGTTGAATCAATGGAGAAGCACAATTTCAAATCATCTTAATATAATAAAGAAAACCCTACTGTTAAAGTAATTACTACGGTAGTCAATAACCTCCTCAATAAATATTGACTGTGCGAGAAACGTCACAGCACTGCAACAAAACTCAAAGATGATTTGCTTTAGTCCAAAATTGTTGACGTTTTTAAAAAAAAAACATATTTTATGACAAAATTTAGGCCTACATAGAACTTTTATTTCACTTGTTTTCTTTACAAACACCTCTGCTTGATGGTAGTTGCCAAGCTCAAGATTCTGCAAGGTAAAGAAGGTATCTCATAATATAATAAAAAAACGGTCCTAAATTTTGTCCAATCACCTTTAATTGAGCTATGAATTAATATGCCCCCCCCCCCCGTTCCATCATTGAACCCTTCCCTCGCGGGTTTACCCCTGCTCGAAATTACCTCAGAAAAAACCTCGGAGCGCCCACGTATATGAACGCATAATCCACGATCTAAATTGACGGTCCATAATTTTGAAGTTCTTGTGATTAATATTCATTTAACCCACATAAGTGGAAAAGCATGTCCTGCGATCATTAACCTAATATGATTGTCCCTGATTACTGTTCACTTTCTCAAGTATAATGACAAGTTTCGTGTCATATCTTGACAAATGGACCCTCGTTTATACGGAATCAGTGGCCTGCGCAAAGGGAGGAGGCAGGAGTTATATTACCGCTCCCCCTCACCATTGTCAGTCGGGCGGGGGAGGGGTGATTCAGTTGTGGGATCATATTTTACATTCAGTTGTGGAAGAATGAGACCACTCATATGGATGTACACCCCTCCCTTCCCTTCCCCTGACCTCACCTCACACAAAGATTCAATTGAGAGTATGTATTGGCACAAACCTTCCTTTTGTTTTTTTACTTTTAACGTTTTACACATAATTACATATCTAGTTTTATAGTGTAATTATTCTTCAGAAAGCAACAATTGACGTTTAAACTGTTATTATATAATTGCATTATGCGTGGAGAAAAATATTCGAGAATTTTCTTAATTACAAAGCTTTGTGAGCTAATTCTTTCAATATCCAAATTATCTTTCTTTTAGAGGATTGAATATTTCTCTGATCAAAGCGTCACTTCATTCCAATTTAGTTCTCAGCGTTCTAGTTAATGACATTTATACTACAAGCGCTCAATGTACAATATTTCACTATACTTTTACAACAGAAATTGAAATTCACTCTTCCAAACACTCATTCCCCCTGGATCCTCTCAAAAGATTCACTGTTTTTCTCGCTCTTCATGATCGCTTGAAGCTTATTTGTATACGACCCATGTGATCCTAAGATATCCCCTACCCCCCCCCCCACTACCCCATAGCAACGTTTTTTCCATCGATCCACCAGGGATGACTTAGATCCCTGGATCCACTGATTACAGTAAACTTCACACAGCGAAAAACTTACTTCTGCATCACCAAACTTAAAATGGAAACGCGCCCTCTTTTAGCAGCATCTCCACTTGCTGTCGTTATTTTCCAAACTTTTTGAGTTTTGCAATGGATATACGTTCCCAACACGGCGGCTAAAGAAATATAGGCTATATGAGGGAACGGGGAAAAGGGGGCTTAAAGTGGTGGGTGGGTGTATGAGTGCGGTCATGATCTATATGTGGTGAACTTGCCGATGGGTCTCACACTTGATAATGTGAAATGTGTCCTATAGCACAGAGCACCACATGTGTTTTATTCGCTACCGTTGGAGCGGAATCTATGCAGTTTTGAAGTAAAATCTTCAATTTTCAGTTTGAAAGAATTATAAGGTCCCAGTGGTGTGATTTGTGAAGATGTCATTCACTATAGTACCTTATGATTTCTTTCCCTTTGGATATCTTTATTTTTCATTAAACTGGTTCATTGTAACCCTATGGATATAGAGGTTAACCCCTATACAAATATCTAGCGTTTCAAAGGGTCCAAAAATTGAATTTCAAAGTAGGATTGATTCTTGGTCGATGTTTGAGTCACATGTAGTAGAATGGCTAAGATTTAACATATTTTGTACTTTGATAAAAAAAAAATATGTTAAAAACAACGGATGGTGATCAATATATTAAGTAAATAAATTTCTCGGAATATATGGATTGGTGTTTTTCCGAATTTTTCTAAAAGTATGTAGTCAACATGTGCGTTAGTTGCAACATCACGATAGACTACACATTCCGCTGGATCATCAACAATTTATACGTACATATACTGTTCAACATCATGGCATGTACATCTTCCACCTTTCATGTATATTAAATAAGTATCCGCTTTTATTTTCATATTCCACTCTTCACAGCATCCGTTACGCATACAGAAGCGTCATTAGTCGGGCCGGGCCCAAGGGGGTAATAATATCACTGGGCCCCAGTTTTGCACTTGTTCATTTTTGTTTAAGAATGTTTATGAAATGAATCACACGTGGTATACTTGAGACGAATGGACTAAATGTAAAAGCTATTAAAACCGACCAAATCCTCTTTCGTTTAAAGAAAAAGAAGTTATTGAACCAAGAAAAACAAGCATAATGTAACCATTTGCATGTTGTAACTAAAAGCCTACTTTCCCTCTGAAGCCAAAAGCTCTTTTTGTTGCCGCATCGAGTAACCCCCAATTTGATAGGCTTATCCGCGCAATTTGGAGAACACAAGCGAAGAAAAGTTGATCACTTGGCAGAACAAAACCCTCAATGATCCCGGTTGTATACAAGAGGATTGAGTCCTAATTAATGTCCTTTGTTATGAATAATGATGCTTTTACCCCATGAACGGACAACTCCACTTTACGTCATCTCGAGAGGAATTAAACGGTCTACTTAACACGACCTGAACCGTTACGCCCCGCTGATAAGTCCTCATGGGGTACCGTAATCACAATCTTTCTACCTCTCCGACTGATTTCTGAAGAGATTGTCGTCATTAGGACCCGACTGCACAGGTAAACCCCCTACAGGTAACAGTAGTGTGCATCTATACACGTACATTGTGTATGTGGAAGTCTATACAATGTAATATACACACACCCATACCACACTCACTAAATCTGCCAAGTATTCGAGGGGAGCCATTTGATTGGACAAATACTGACGCATGCGCTCTGCTCACATCTTAACTTGACGCGATCAGGGAGCTCCCGATGTGATAGCGCAAGATTAGAAACAAGAGTTTGGTAGAAACATTTACAAACTGCCAGTCAATATATATGTGTATATATATATATATATGTATATATGTCACCTCTTTGCCCGAGAACAACCATTGTTTTGAGACGCTTCATTTAGCGTGGAAACATAACGGTGCTTACACATTCCGATCACGACACCTGTGTTATGTCAGCCTGACAAACCAATGCGAGAAATTTTGTCTGCCGATGTTTTCAGAAAGATCGCAGTCGTCGTGGTTGGGATAATAATCACATTGACGAAACTCAAGTTCAAGCACGGCACGCGATCAAAAGTTCGGTAGCTATAAAGTTTACGGAAAAGCTGTTTCCGTATCTGTACGAATCTTAACGAGGATTATATACGTTTATACGTTTTCTTTGAGTGGTAGGAAGTAAACGAGAGCGCGGAAACGGAAGAATATAGAATAATTTTCTCTCTTCTATTAAAAGGAAAATTGAAGTGAAAAATCTTACTTACTCACCGATCTTGAAATTGCAATTTTCTACATTTATTATTCGAAGTTGTGTGGACCAGTAAGGATAAATAGTGAAGCCGAAATCAACCTTCTTTTTTTGAGGAAATAAACAGTACCGCGAAATCGAAGACGGATTATTTATAGACTGGATAGATTCTTTTAAATTCGGATTTTCATAATGGAGACATTAATATGCGGTCTAAGATTATCGGTCTTGATATCGGTCTCTTTCCTATGGTCCCAATTAGCAACGGTCCATTGCAGCCGCATGTCATGGTACCTCTCGCGGCAGGTCGGCCACGATCCCTGTTACAACAGAGACCAGGACCGCGCTGTCCGTTGTATTCCACCTTTCACTAACGCCGCCTCTGGTAGAGAGGTCACAGTCAGTAGTACCTGTGGGAGCCCCCCTAACAGATTCTGCGCTCAATCTAACGGTAACGAAGGCGAACGGGAACTGAACTGTTTCATCTGCGACGCGACGCACCCCAAAAGGCGCCATCCTGCCGAATATCTGACGGATAACCACGACACCCATAACTTAACCTGTTGGCAGAGCGAACCTTTCCGCCAACCGGACGAAAACGTAACTCTCACCTTGTCGCTGGGTAAGAAAATCGAATTGGTCTACATTACGCTGGATTTTTGTAACAAACGTCCAGATTCGATGGTGATTTACAAATCGCAAGACTACGGGAGGACGTGGTCTCCTTATCAGTTTTACTCTAGTACGTGTCGACGTACCTATAACCTGCCAAAGAATGGCGAAATCACCAAGGCCAATGAACAACAGGCGATCTGTAAGGATCCCCAAGAATCGGAACGGTCCCTCTCTCAGATAGGATTTAACACACTCGAGGGAAGACCCTCTGCCGGTGACTTCGACATGAACCCCGTCCTTCAAGACTGGGTCACTGCTACCGACATCAAAGTCGTGTTTAACAAAATTCAAGAAGGCTCGGAGAATGACATCGAGTCGTCATATTACGCCGTTTCAGACTTTACCGTCGGGGGAAGGTGTAAATGCAACGGGCATGCCTCCCGTTGTCTCTCGGACGACGATGGTAACTTGAGTTGTGACTGTAAGCATAACACCGATGGGCCCGAATGTGACAGATGTAAACCTTTCCACTACGACAGGCCCTGGGCCCGGGCAACATCGAGAGAAGCCAACGAATGCGTCCGTGAGTATATACAAGTATTTATTATCAACTCTGGTATAGTGGTGGGCTGT
>KN894131.1:0-13649 GCA_000934455.1 Apostichopus parvimensis
CCATTAGCCCACAAGGTAGAGGGGATATCGGACTTGAGTTGTAATCTTACTCGTCTGGTCCCGGTCTTTACACCCTTACATTCAAGGAATTCCGGCTCCTCGTAGCCGGTTACTTTCCCAAAACGCCCCAGTGTCCGCACAACAATCTGTTCAGACATGTCCAGAGGGAGATGGAGGACTGTCACCCACACCGAACTGTCATACGGTGTGACCTTCAGTCCCTCGACTCCCTCCAACACATGGACGGTAAACCGAACATCAAAACAATTCATACCCCGGAGAGGTTTACGCTGAAGCGCGTCAACCTCTCCAGGGACTTTCAAACCAACAGAACGCAAAACTGAAAAAACTTGTCCGGGGACGACCTTAGCCTCCCCCGAAAAACTCAACAATACGATTTTGCTGTCACGGCGAGCCGCCATGACAGCTAGGGGTGTGGCAAGGCCACGCACCTATACAAAAACCAAAACGAAACAAACCTAAAACACACAAAACTACACTAACACAAACTGCAAACTAATGAAAGGCCAACGTAAAAACACAAAAAGGTGTGGTCAACGAAAAAGTGGAGAGCAGCCGAAAACACGTCCGCACTCCACGAGAACTGAACTGAACTGAACCGAACCTGTCGGTGCCCGTTCAACACCCCATGGGCCTGTGCGTAGGAGCACATTTTGATAGCCTTGACGGCCCCAAACCGACCTAAAACAGTTGCGATAAGTTCCTGACGCACCTCTAGTCCTACGTGTCAAACCATCAACCCCACTCAGCAACGTGACACCCTTCTGCCGGGTCACGTCACTGGTAAAACGTAGATCATACGTATTACGACCCTGGAGAGCTTGCAAAGCATGAACCTCTCCAGGCACAACAACACCCTTACTCTTTAAAATACTAAAAACTTGCACCGGTGGAACCGCTTGTTAACCGGTGAAGGTTAACTTAACAATTTTGGAATCACGGCGCGATGCCATGATACCGAAGGTGGCTAGGCCACAGAGGAGTAACAAAAACAAACTAAAGACAGGTTCGACAAAGTACGATATACGATAACTATATACAATAACGATATACGAACTGGCGCACACACCCGCCTGGCGGGAATTATAGGGCAGTACAGTGAAAAATAGCTGTTATCAGATGGAGAGCGAAACACGTCTGCCCTCCACGAAAGCTAGCTGATGGAGCAAATTGTTAATATCTTCTCTTGACCTTTTCCAGTTATTTAAAGATGTGATCACAAACACAATATTTCAAAGAAGAGGGTTGTTCATTTCCACCTGATGAAAAGGATCACCGGACAAGTGGACAGACGTACACAGGGGCGGGATTTGAGTTGTGAAAGCGTGAGAGCGCCACCATCGGTTGGCTACTTGATCAGATGTCATGATCAAGGTAAATGGCATCTGGCTAGGTTATGGTGCCCCGGAGGCCACCACTTGGGCCGAGAAGGCTGATCAGGTGCAGGCAAGGCTCGACACATTCAGTCAGAGGTGGCTCTCCCTCCCTGGGAAGGTTACAGTTGTCAATAGTTTATTGTTCCTCTCCTTTGGTATCCTGGTACGGTGATCGCCGCACCGGATCATGCCTTGATGCGATTGGAGAGGATCATTTTTGATTTCATTTGGGGAAAGCGCAAACCAAACCTTGTGAAAAGGACCGTTCTGTATAAGAACCCCTTGAGCGGTGGGCTTGGTTTGGTCCACCTACCATCTAAACTGCGCTTTCTCCTTTTGAAAGGTGTTTTTGTTGCGTTTGAGAATCCTTCGTTTCCCTTTGCCCTTTTTCTTACGTTCTGGGGTGGGTTCCTTTTCCGCCACCACTGGCCCGGATCCTTTTCCAATAACCGGCCAAAGGCGACACGCCCTTCTGGTGTGTATACTCAGATTGGTGATTCATTTCGTAGAATCAAAAACCATTTTCGCCTAATCAGGTGGGATTTGTCCCCGTGTGGGCTGTAATGCCATCGAGACTATGCAACACCTTTTGCTGGGATGTCCCTTTGTCCGGTTGGTATGGGAATGGTTTCACGCCTTCGTTATTGGTGTTATTGGTTGCACACAGTGGGTCATTAGTAGTGATTTTGTTTTGTATGGTTTGATGCCCCCTGTGTGCCCAACCTGGGTTAGGATCTGCTGTTGTGTCTCCTGATTATAGCGGCAAACAACATCTGGAACAGCAGATGCCGCCTAGTTTTCGATGGGGACGTCTGGAGGGCCGAGGCTGTCGTCCCCCTCGTGCAAAGTGACATTAGGTTGCGCATGAAGGCGGACCATGCACGGCTTCCCGACACTGCCTCTCGTAGACGCTGTGGCAAGCCTGTAGTCTATTATCGAGACGGCGTTCCCCGGATGAAACTTGGAGTAAGTTAGAGTTGTTAGGTGTGGGGGGTTTGTGTGGTCGTTACATAAAATGGGTTGGTGGGGGGGGGGTTCTGTTTGTTGTTTGGAGTTTGCTTCTTGGGGTTGGTTTTTAGTGATTTATTATTTTGGTTCTGTTGGCCGTTGGGTCCGTGTCCTTTTCACGTGACGTTAAACGCTAGGTTATATACATATGTGGGTTAGTGAGAGATTTCTGTTTGTGTTTTGGGGGTTGGGGTTGTTATACAGACCGGGATTGTTTTGTTTTTTTGACCTTTGGTCCGTGTCCGTTCTCTTTGCACGTAAAAAGCCAAGACTCAATGCTTGCATTATCATCTACATTAGGTACGTCAAATATACGTCAGAATCGTTTTGCTGGGACGTTCAGCCATACCGATGTACACATGTGAATATAGGCGACCTGAAGGGTCAAAATCAAATGAAAACTAATGAGGGCCCACAAGGGTAACTAATATGATATCAACTTCAGTGTTTATTCACAAATTACCTCTCAATCTAGAACTGCACAATGGACCATAGGAAACATGTACTCATCAATGTTTCACTTTGAGATGCCGGTTATCTAATTTCAGAAATTAAGGGGAACAGATCTCCATGACCGAAAGAGCCCCCCCCCCCCACCCGCCAAAAAACCCAAAAAAATATAGCTCAAAAACATGCCTTAACCAGACGAGATTTTGCATCAGTCAGACAGAAAACAGGGAAGTCGAAGTTTATACAGGGATTCTGAATTTTCCCACTCCCCTTCACCCACTAACACGATCGTTGCTCTAACCTAGGCCTAGGCTAGGTCTAACTTGGCTAAGCCTGTTTGTGGAACTTGCCTGTCACAGAAGGCGTACTCAGTTCATGGCTACAACTTATCATTCAGGCAACATATAGCATTAGCACACAAAATTAACACTGTGACTGTAATTGTTAGTTTGCATATAATAACATTACTAATACAGTAGTACTAACAAAGTTAGGCTAGACCTGGCCTAGGCCCTGACGTTAGGTTCAACTCGCAACATACGTCAGTTTTTCAGGAAAGAAATTGTGTGCAAGAAATTACCTTTTATGCAAAACCAAACGTAAGTGTTTCATTCATCATCGAAAATAGATCCGAAAACGGAACTCAAGGCCACACATTATTTTATCGGCCCTACCGAAACTGCCGAGTGCTGTATACTGTAACAATGGATTTAATGTTAGTGCGAATTTGTAATTTACATTATACGATTTGCATGCATCATTCCAATATTTCGAGCAGTCAAGAAATGACATGGACATTGCCATTGCATATTGTTGAATGACACGGGGGGGGGGGGGTGTGTCATGTGTGAGTGTATTGAATTTAATTATTAATATACCCAATATGCAAATCTGGCTTTCGTAAATCGTTTCTCTGGATTTAGTTATTGAACGCTTTCAGTAGAACAGCAACGTTGAAAATCAATTCCTGAAGCTAGCACTGTAGCACATGCCGCGGATTCATCACATGCAGAATTGAATCGCTAGTGTGTTAGCTCCAGGATTCGTAACCTGTGCTGCGAACCATGTGCTAGCTCCAGCTACAGTTATTCTGCATGCTACATGTTACGATGTTAAACACAAATTCGACTTAGATTCGAAACAAATAGGCCTATTTGATAGAGCTGTTGTGGGGGAATAATTTCGATTACGGATCTGCACATTTGTCTGCAAAAACTAAGGTCTGGGGAAAAGGGGGGGCAAATGCCCCCTCTTGCTCCCCCCTAATCCCGCCCATGGATTAAAATGAAATGCAACAATGCAACAGCAATTTCAAAGAATTTAACTAATTCCCACCTCTTTCTTCAAAATGCTCCCCTGATTTATCATCAACTCGAGGATCATGTTCTCCTTTAGATTCTGGCAATCCTACAAGAAAACAGAAAGAAGACATTTAAAGTCATTTTTCTTACTAACTGACATTGCTAATATTATTATTTTCATGAAAAGTATACACTGCTAAAAACATTGCTTTTGTTAAATGACAATATGTAAACCACTTGGTCATTGCTATGATGACAAGTAGTTCACTGAACCTGAAAAATGGTAAGTATGCAGTTATATAGGGGAGACCAAGGACAATTGAAATAAGTTTCAATTGTACTATATCAGCGACTTGACCCTTCTTCTTGAATTTGAATACACTGTGGAGGATATTGTTTCAGCGTTGGTAGTGATCACATGCCCATTGACCCACAATTTTCAACCACAGATTTAACTTTCTAAAAATGTTACTTCAGTCACAACACATACAAAGTTCGGGATAATTTTCACTTAAATTTTAGTATAACCGTCTGTAGTTTGCCCTATGGTAAGCTTGCAAATATTTTTTCATCAATTTCTTTTACCTGTATCCAGATTTCAAGAAAGCAAAACCTCAGCTAAAATTTCACCTAAATCTTTCTTTCTTTTACATTCATTCCTTCTCTGCTTTCTCTAATGGTGAGCTCACTTTGTCCTGTAGAGATAATGTGTATTAATGTTAGAGGATCATTCACCAGTTGCAAGTAGAATTAAGACACTCATTAATCACAAACGATTGGAGCATTGCAAAGAGAAAAATACAACAAGGACCAAGAGTTATCAGTTGGCCTTTCCTTGTGCTTGTAGTATGTGGTTACTGTAAGCTCATGTTTAAGGTATATCTTTCAGTTATGTATATTGTCCTGGTTTTTCCAACATTTAGATCCGAAGGTCAATGAAAGAATTTATTTTCAAGTTGTATTTTATGGATAGGCTTTGACAACGATTAAGAAATTATTTCAATTTTAAACTTCACTTAACAAACATACTTTTCTCCATTACCTAGCTGATTGATTTCTAATGTGTTTTTTTCTTCAGGAAGCTAAAAGTTGAAAACGTGAGAGCTGTTGCTTTCAAATCATTCGAAAGGTTAAATTCCTCTATCTTATGTAGTTTTGTTAAGACCATAGTAAGTGCTGCTTCAGTGTACTCAGAGTACACCTACCTTCTTTACACAGAGAGGTCTTTACTCAGAGTGCACGCCCTTCGCCTACCCCTCCCCATACTTGATGTTAATATTCATTCCTATAGGGTCTGGTACATTTCTCGGTAGTATCTTGTTGTTCTGAGCTTAGAGATTTTTCCACCATGAAAAGTCAAGCAGCCAAGCAGATTGCCAAAAGGGCTCACTCTTTAGTATGATCATGTATGTCCTGCAACCCACGATTATGATTTGTTTTGTAAGAAAGTGGATCACCATGGAATAGCAATTTCGGATAAATTCCGCATCATTTATAAGAATACATGTTGTTTGGAGATATTCATGCCCCTCTTGGGAGGAATGTTCAAGTAGTATTCAGTGAACGATATCATTCGTATCTTGCACATAATGTTCCAGCATAAACTATGAAATTGTTACAAAACAGTAATTTTTTACTCAAGCATTACAATTTTTCTTACCGTCTCTGTCCATGGCAAATTTGGTTGCCCGCACTCAAAGATAAATACGGGTTGAATGTGTTGAAATGTGTTAATTTACTTCCCAAAATTTACATTTTTCAATTATATTACCATCAAAGTATGAGTAATTTTATACAGATTTGATGAGTAAATAGTATGTATACTCATATAACTGAGTATTTCTACTCACATTCCTCTTTTATTCGTGTCCCATTTTAACACACTTTTCATTTTATTACTCGTATGCATCTGTAGCTGAGTAAAATGACACAGTAAAATATTTAATAACACAAGTTTTAAGAATTTTCTTTATTTTACATAATTCTTTTGGTAATAAAAAATCAGTTATCCAGCTCTTTGACAACATATTTGTATGATTTTGGTTGAATTAAATGATCAATACAAAAAATGCAGTTATGAAGAGTTACTCTGTTCCTTTTACACACAGATCCAGCTATATAGAGCGACCATAAACAGCCTTACTGAGATTGTGAAACACTGTAGTCAGCCCTCTTCATCGCATTTACTTGTTTTAACTAATTTCATTTCAGTTTCAGTTCTTTTGCTGCTGCTAGAAGTAAGATATGATAATAATTTTAAGTTATTGTAGCAATAAACTTTGTAAAGTATATGAATACTGTAAAACAAACTAAAATAATATGCAGCAGCTTGCTTCTTTGAGAACAGCCTGCTAAATAACCAAGTGATGAAGAAACATACATAGCAACTCGACATACCTCTTATATCCAACTAGTTAAGTAGCAATTGTTATCTCTTTACATGAAGTGTTGTAAAAGACACTAAAAAGATGATGATAATGTTATAACAAAATCGAATTTACTTTAACATTTACATTACGTGTAAAATCATAGCCAAGTTACATATTTTGACAGCGACATACATTTAGAAGTAGTTACCATAACAGACAAAATGATACAGTGAAGGTTGAATATTAAAGATAAAATGTAAATCTTAAAAGGAGTTTGCAGCAATGATATCAGCTACTGTCCGAGGATAAAAGATCACATGTACATATTGGGACTGCTTTCAGTTTGAGCAATAGTATTCCAGAAAATAATGTTGCATTCGGCTATCTTTTGATATTGTATGTTAAATACCTCAAATTATTCCACAAGAAATCCAGTCCTTCCATGAAATTTCATTAAGTTAAACCCCTATGCATGAACACCAACGTATATGAATACCAAAACCAAAAAATAAGAGAATTCCAGCAACTTGCTTTCTTTGGGAGCTGCATGCTGATTACCCAGTGATGAAAATCATATGTAATAACTCCAATGTTCCTCTTACATCTAAATAGCATTCCCTTTATGTTAACATCTATGTATCAATTGTTCTTCTTTAAATGGAGTACTTACTGACTTTACTAAGGGGTACGAATGTAAGATTACTTCTCTTGACACAAAGTATGTGATTCACATAATGAAATCCATTGTACTTTAAGATAACACTTTGAGAGTGAAAATATAGTAAAGCTACATATTTATAAAACATAAGACTTAAAACAGTCACAATAACAACACATAATGGAATGATGAAGGTTCAATATCAAAGACAAAGTTTTAAGCAAATTTTATCAGGTACTGTCTGGGAATGGAAGCTTAGTCAAAACTGACTACACACATCGTGATGGTTTTACTGCTTTTGGTTTGAGCAAACAGCATTCCATAAAGTTACAAATGTCTTTGGTTGCCTTTGGGTATTGCATGTCAAATACCCAAAAAGATTCTACAAGTAAAGCCAGTCCTTCCATGAAAATTCTAGAACTGCATACCTCCACCTGCTCACAATAGACCGCAAATCCATCTGCCTCGAAGATGTTCTTGCTGCTGACGAATAAAAATGGTTGTAAGTTCTCCTGAAATGACATAAAAAGAGGAAATATAAAAATAATGTTAAGAAATGTGACAAATTGATACTTATAACTTGCCCTATAACATCAATATAAATGTAGGTTGAAGGACCTGCATAGAACGTGACCTCTTCTGACATCAACTGACCTTTGACCTACAAGGAAGGAATACGTTTATTCTGCTCACCATTGGCAATCTAAATCCCAGGTTTGATGTTCAACCAACTTGTACATTTTGTGTTACTGTGTTTGAAAACAGCATGGTAACTGAAAAGAGTGTAATTAAATAACATTCAACAGAATGGCATTCCTGGGACATACAGGTAACAAGCCCCATACTTCAGAGACCCATTTCAGTGTGTGATATTTGATAGAACAAAATCTGTTATTAACCCATGTTACTTTTTCACCATCATCTCGAGTTAAGTTAAAGGTTTACAGTATGTACTGCTCGTAAATATGCTACAATTCCAAATATGGCAAATTTTGGTAAAATAGGCTCGCATCAATGTATCCAAAACTTAATTTTCTATAAGTCCTTGGTCAATGTATAGAAAAATTACGAGGGTGCACAACATCCTCTGAGAAATCGCTACTGAAAACCTGTAGTAATGTTACAAGGCAAAATGTGGGCCAGGTCATTAGTGATGACCCTAACAGTGGATCAATACATTTCAACTCGAATGCCTGAAAAACCAGTTATCTGTCATGCATAGAGTTCTTCATTATACATGTATGTACCTTCAGCCTTTTCCATTGTTACAGCTTCTTTCAACTTGTTTGCAAATGTTGTCTCGATGAAATTTTTTCCTTGTATGGGAAGTGCAAAATACCTTCGACAAATGGCCTCAAGTTCTTTGTAATTGCTGTCACACCAACACACCAGTAATCATCTCAAACTCATTGTGAATCTGTACAAGACAAAATAGGGTCAATGTAATGCTATAGTTATTCTACTGCTTTCATATTTAGTAAACTGGTTGACTGTTGTTCCTCCTCACATCTCAAGAATGGAATTATCTGGTAGAGTATGGTCAACATCCACTCCTGTACTGCGTTCTTGGCGGATAAAATTTACATATATATACTTATCACTATATTATAAGTGAAGTCTATATATCGTATGGAGAGAAAAACAAAAACCGCACCCCTCATTAGTTCTGACAGGATTCCTTGCTTTCACATTCACAGATGCATCATTATATTCTAACCTTTAAAGTTAAGCATGGAACGTTTCATTTGATAAAACATGACATAGTGATTATGTTAACTGCATATCAGAAACGTCTTAAATAAGTTCAAACCATTAGTGTCCTGGAGGGAAAGAAGGCAGTACACACAATTTATCTTATAATGTCTTGTATATCAACTGAATAAAGTTGAAATTCTTTTCAAGTGAAACACCTATAGCTATAAATGGACATAGTAAATAATGATACCTCAGTAATGCTAAAGAGAATGAGTACTTTTCCTAAATGTCCTGTACCATCATCTTGTTGGTAATGTCGCCTCGTCGTTATTTCCATTAAGGCTTTTACTTTCTTCCAATCTGGAGTCTTCTTTGTACTCTCATCTTGCATCCATCTAGGTACACAAACAAAAACTAAAGTACTGTTACGAGAAAGCAACCTACTTTTCTCGTGTGTACGTATTTTCTATCTTGCCTGTTTAACCGTTATAAAATGTTTAAGCTGGGAGGTCCCTAGTTTGTGTAATTTAAGTATCAGTTTATTGCTGGCTGCGAGAGTTGGTTCTTGCTGCCGAGGCTTTATGTAAACAGTTCCGCTGGACAAGGCCGCCTTTGTTCTTAGTATAAGGGGAACTGTTGGGGGTGCATAGACAGTGGGGGCGGGGTTAGCTCATATTCGTATAGCACTGTAGAGAGCGTTGACCGGCTGTAATTGGGTTATGGCGCTTGTAAATCTTACTGGCTATTTCTTAATTGGTCAGTTAATCGTATATAGGATTCTACACAGTTACGGGGTCGTTTATGTCATGCAAGGAGCGTTTTTAGGCATTAAGTTCGGGTATATTTAGTTCTTCTTCTTTTCAACGGTGTCCTCGAGTCTCTCTCTACAACCCCCTTCCTCACTTGCCAACTGGGTACTTCACCATACTACCGATGGTGGCAGCGATGGGATTTCTTGGTGCCTTTCCGGTCGTATGGTGAGTAGACAACGATGTCCGGGACCAATCCTTTTGATGGCGGTTCAGCCTGCAGTGATCAGGTGGCGTGGACTCTCCCTGAGAGATCATCTGGTGTCGGGGATTTAATCCAGCTACTGGACGAGGGGCAACGGAGATTCTTGGAAGGTGATTTCAGACAGGAGGGGCGCGGACTGGATGCTGCTGGAGGTACTGGTGGCAGACCGGACTTTGCTGATCGAGGGGCGTCAGAGACGAGGACAAGTGAGGGATATGGTGTTTCCTCTAACTTGGATGGGAGGAGGACCTTTACTATGCAGACTGAGGATCCCCCGAGGGCTGTACAGGAACTGAGGCTGGAGCCACGTAGAGACTGGGACGAGAGATGGGACGGTGATCTCGGGTTCGG
This sequence comes from Apostichopus parvimensis, assembly GCA_000934455.1. NCBI lineage: Eukaryota > Metazoa > Echinodermata > Holothuroidea > Aspidochirotida > Stichopodidae > Apostichopus > Apostichopus parvimensis. The sequence continues at coordinate 10,244 of KN894131.1, forward strand.
TGCTCCTGGGTACAGGCAGATGGATGACACTTACAACCGGCGGGTTTCTGGGAATCCATTCAAGGGTCTTGAGAGGGTCAGGGACACTGTTGGCAATCATCCAGGTGTAGGCTTACAAACCCCAGTATGGGACTGGGTTGATAGATGTACATGAAAGGAATGACATTATGAACCGACCTTCGGGATGGCCGGAGGAGGGTATGAAGGGGAGAGCTCACAGACAGGAGGGTCACTGGTGTAATACCAGGGGTAACAATAGTCCTAGCTGGACAGGAGGAGGGTTGTTACGTAACGGGCTGGAGAGATGGGGGTTATCATGCCACCCTGGTGAGGGAGGGCCTGGTAGACCTGGATACGTTGGGTATCCAACTGATGGTATCATGGGTAACAAGGTTCCTCTAGAGAACGCATTTGGAGCGAAGCCTCAAGTGAACAGAGTAAAGGCCCCCTCATACGACGGTTCAACCCCGTGGGAAGACTACGTGTTACAGTTTGAACTGATATCAGAACTTAATGGTTGGGCTGAGCAAACGAAGGCGCTACAATTAGCGGCAAGCCTACGAGGGCCAGCTCAGGTGGTGTTAAGCGACCTTGAGAGCGCAAAACGTCGCGTATTTCATTGTGTTGTTGGGGCCCTTGAACAGAGATTTGGTCAGACGAATCAGACGAAGCTGTACCGGACACTCCTACCGAATAGGAGTAGGCAACCCGGTGAGACGGTATCTGAGCTTGCGCACGACACTCAGCGCCTCCTATCTAGAGCGTACCCTCACGCATCAGTTGAGATGAAGGAAACTCTTGCAAGAGAATTCTTTATTGACGCTGTAGGCGATAGTGACTTGAGGTGGAAGATTTACCAGGCGCGCCCGAAAACCTTTAACGAGGCGGTTAGCATCGCTGTTGAGCTCGAGGCTTTTGCGTTGTCTGAACAGAAGAGAGGGAACATGAAGAGAGTGAGGGCGGTAGGCGAAAGAACGGGAAGTGTGAAAGAGGACGAAAGTCTCAAAGGGATGAGTGAAGTCTTAAGCAATGCTGTGTCGAAGGGTTTCGCTGAGTTCACGGAAAACCTCACGAAATTACTGCGAAAAGACTCAAAGATAAAACTTCTATGAGGGAAAAAGGAAGAATACGACCATAACGTGTTGGAACTGTGGGGAAGTGGGCCACGTCAGGAGAGATTGCACGAACTTCGGAAGGAAAACTGCTAGGAGTTGACCTTGCGGGGCGAAGGTCAACTCAGAGTTAGCACTTTCGGGGAAGCGATTGTGGTCAGTTGGATCCAACAGTCTGTATGTAACTGGGGAGCTGGAAGGTGTTAGGGTGAAGTTACTGTAATACAGACGGGAGTGTTTAGGAGACTGACCACGGGAAAAGCTTTGCGACTGGATGAAGTTCCTTTAGATTTGGCTGCTGCTGACGGTAGGCCGCTGACATTTCTTGGAAGAGGAAGTCTCCTTCTGAAAGTGGGTGAACTTGAAGTGGAGCACGAAGTTTTGGTGGCGGATATCGATGCTGATGCGCTTCTGGGCTATGACTTTTTGAAGTTATATAACTGTACAATTGACGCTGGAGCAGGAAAGTTAACAACAGGGAAGAGACAACTGGAGCAACTGGGTACAGATGTGGATAAGTCTGTTGGAACTCGGGTTGTAGCTAACACTGTAGTTGTGCTTTTTACGTGACCCGCCATGCGGGATACAAAACGTGACGGCCAAACGGCACTACCGAACCATCCCATACTGACAAAACGAAACTAAGGTCAAGCGAGCCAAAAAACATAATCCCGCCGACCTGCAGAGACAAAACGCCCAACCCCCCACTCAAACATTCAAAAAACTACAAAAGGACGACCCGCACGCAGCGAAACGAAAAACCCCTCCCCAGCACACCAGCGTCCAAAAAAGGCAGCCCCAGATAAACGGCGAAAATCGCCTTCAATTTTAAGGCGAATGTCAGACTTCACCGCCTCCAGGACTGCCTGCCAACTGGCAAATTTCCCCCTGAAAACCACATGACATCTATTCCGCCAAACATGTTTTTTTACAATAGAGCAAACCAAAATAATGCGGTGCAACACCGCAACCGAACAAACTGGAGGGTCTACCCCATATAAAATAAATCCCTGCCCTACCGACCATGAACGGTCTCCCGTAACAGGGTCGGTCCAGGTCTGGAACCACTCCCATAAGTTTACTACAAAGCAACAATGCCAAAAACATGAGCGGTACTCTCTAAGCTGTCACAGCCGGTCCTTGGGCACAGTCCATCACCCAATCGCCAATGATATCTTTTTAGGTTGGTCACCAAGCTGGCACCGTGTGCAATTCTCCATGCAAGATCACGGAGCCTGCAACCATTCAGCCTTGAATGCACCGAACGCCATACTTCGGCAGAATGACGTCCCTGGAGAAAAATTGCATTCAAGGCCCTATCAGGCAACGAACTGTGAACGAGGGCCGGCTGTGACAGGTCAACAGGGGGCAACTCAATCGGAGCAAATGACACGCACCACCCTGTTTGGAGTACTACTATGCGGTTCTCTGTTGCTAAACAGCGCCGGGACCCATCGACGCAGGTGCAAACCGCCCCAAAAACGTAGAAAATATGAACAAGGCAACCCTGGGTCAGTTATCGCTACAAACAACTGCTTAAATAACAAAAAGGTCAATTTAATTTACTTCCCAGATGAACCACCCTAACCCACCCTTCTCCAGTTTTTGGTCCATTACCGCCCTTTTCACAAGCTCTGTACCACCCGACCAAATAAATGAAAATATCGCTCTCTCCAACCGCACCAGGACGCGACGCGGAATTGGATACACCGCGCCCGGGTACCACAAGATGGGCGAAACAAAACGATTAATTACGGTGACTTTCCCTAGGATCGAAAGCCAGCGGGTGCCAAATGTTTCGAGCCTGCTCTCAAGTACCTCAGCTCTCTCGTTCCAGGTTACATCACAAGGTGCATCGCAGCCGAACCATATACCATTAATTTTCATATTTTGATCCGACCACGATGCACCGAATGGCAAGTCTCTGTATCTCCAGCTACCAAGGCGAAGGTCCTTTGTCTTTTCCGGATTAAACTTCGCCCCGGTAGCTCTCTCAAAGATAGATAAATCCTGCGAGAGGGCACGAAAGGAGCCCAGACTCGAAACAACACACGTGACGTCATCTGCATATTGAACGCATTTCACTTTGGCACCCCCTGGGACAACGAATGGAACAAGTCTGGAGTCCCTTTCCAAAAGACGAGAGAGGGACTCGCTAAACAAAACAAAGTAATGGAGACAGAGGGCACCCCTGGCGCACCCCCCTCTCTACGTTAAAAACTTCCGAACAAAACCCATTAACAATAACAGAACTGAAACTTTCCTGATACAAAACAGAAATCCATTTACGAAAA
>KN894134.1:2489-13525 GCA_000934455.1 Apostichopus parvimensis
TCCCGATTTTGTTGAATTTGTGCCTTTTGAAGAATTATGCATGAATGGGGTTTACTTCAGCAAAATGTTTGTATTTGTTTTCTGTTTTGCAGTCTGCACAAATGTCTGTGTCTTAGAGAATAACTGTTATTGATTAATGTGGTGTTTTGTTTCAGAATATTTTAAAATCAATCAATCCAGCAATTTTTTTTATATAGCACCTAATATTCAAAGTCAAGCAATGTTTAGTGTGGCTCTTAGAGTCAAGAAAATGCTCTTGAAAATAGTTAAAATTTTATGTGACCATTTTACAAAAAGCACAGAAAGCTGGGGATATAGTTTATGCTGTAGTTCTTTTTATACAAAAAGCAAACATTTCTTCTCTGAAACTTCTTTTTGCCAGCTGGGTTTGGCTGAACTTTGAAATATGCATTTTTATTCCTAAAAAGAGAAAGAGAGAAAAAAAAAAGCTGCAGGCCATTTTTTTCTATTTTTAAGCACTTTTGGCAAAGCAACTTGATAAGCAAGCACTTTATTCTTTGGATTGAATTCTTTTATTTTGAAATTTGAAGCACTTCTACTTGGCCGTTATCTTCCATTGAACTAAGTGATTTTTTGCGGGAGTAGTTAGAGGATGATAACGATAATTTTCTTACTTACAGGAACCTCAGATTCATAAAGCAAACTACTGCAGCTGAAGGAATGCAAAATTGTGTTATTTGTGTGATAAGCAAAGCAGATGCCTAATTTAAATTCTCTATTTTACTTAAATATCAAAGTCCTTTCCAGTTTATTTGTGGTGATTTTGTCTTGCATTGTTCTTTATCTTTAATATTAAAAAACAGTGTTTGCATTTTTCATAAAATTGTTGAGTTTTGTTGTATTTATAAAGCATGTATTAGTTCTCAGTGCAAGTACCTTTTACTTTTTAACAATGCATCTGTTTGATTGACTCCCAAGTTGTTGGGTTGTTATTTTTGAGAGAAATCTTAGCAAAAAACATGAAAACGGGGAAGACTTTGGTGGCAGAATATTAAATGCATGAGGTCTATATTGTGATTTATAGTCATTTCTGTGTGTGATATTTCAATGGACTGAATGTGTCAAGTTTGTGTTATAGATAGTAGTGCATTCTTAATATCCCCCTTTGCCTCCCCCTCCCCCCCCTGCCTGCCCAATCTCCTTGTTCCATCCTTGAGATTTCTATGGTGTTCTTTTGTACCAAATTTGATTAAAATCATTAATTCATGTATGCTACTCGCAATGAGTTAGCACGGCAAGGTTATTAATAATATTGACTGACAAAATTTGATAATTTCAGGCCTTCCAGCCTTCACTTTCTTCAATGTCGAAGACTCAAAGTGCAAGTTCAGTGAACAGAATTCACACGATTTCATTTTGATGGGAAAGATATAATCTCGCCATCTTTCTCTGTTGCCTTCTGGAACTGATCTCAAACATCTTTTTATGGTCAATGTTCAAATCTTTAAACCTATATAATAATTGCCTTTCTTGGATTTTGTTGTTGTAGAAAGCAGTTTCTTTATACAGTATCATACTTGATACCATTTTTAGATCTTTGTAGGTGCTCTCACTTTTGTACTTACTGCTGACTTTTCTTGTAAAATTTACTTTGCAAAACAAGAAAAATATCCTTGTTTTGTTGGCAAGAACTTTTTGTTGAAAATCTGTAAAAGAAAAATGGCAGTATGACAATTATTAGCACATAGTGTTCCATTCAAAGTACTAGCTTAAATGTTACAATGTAGTTGCCATTTGAGACATAGCAAACAGGGGCAATTAAACTAAAAAGTTTGGTTCCCTCATCACTTACCGATCTCCACACACCAACTGCACTCCTGTTTTCCTATTGTTTCAAGCAGGTGGTAACCTTTCTTAAATGATGCACATTCACAAGTATTAGCTAGGCAATACTGGGAGATGCGAAATGCCAGATGGCTATCACCATGACAAATTTTTGTTGTTACATTTAGGCTGCTTGAAATTGCCACCAAAAATATTCCGAAAATAGAAATTTTGAATTATTATTCATCCGCAGAATTATTGGAAATGGAAACTGCTTGAAAATAATATTGTGATAGTCTTTTTATATTGTCTGTAAGAATCACCATAGTAAGAGCTTTTGCGCTCTATTTATTTACACAATACAAAGTTGCTTGTTATTTCAATTTCCTGTTTTGAAAATTGTTTGGGCGTAATTGTTCTGGAGGCTAGCTCATTTCATGATATGACTTTAAAATTTATAAACAAAGATAGACAACTTATATCGGCTATTACAGAAAATATATCGAGTTTTAAAATTTGCAAGTTTTTTTTTCTTTGACTAGTGCTTGCATACAGTACGCTGGCTTAATTGGGCCAAAGGGGAAAAAATAAGTGTCCCCAAATCTCAAAATTTTGACTATTAATCTAAAAATTTTGACTTTTTTGTTTGACCGACTTTTTATCTCAATTTTTTTCTTTCTCATGTCCCTATTGAGCCACCATACTTGCACAACATTTAATGATTTTTAAAAATCATTCACTCTTATATCCATGAACCTGGACAATTCTTATCAATTGATCAATTTGGTAAAAAAAAACACTTTTAATGCTAATGTATGGATTTACAGTATTTGTGCAATTCCAGTTATTAGAGTCAGGGGAAATACTACTCTAGCTGCTCCTGGGGGACGTTGCTAGAACGAACATGGTAGTACCATCTGATGACATTTGTTCATCTGTATAGTACAATCTCGGTTCACTTGTTACTGATTTGCATGAAGGCCGCATGAATAATTCATAACTTAAACGATCAGGTCAGAGGTCACTTCGAAGCAGTGGTACTGACAGTTTGAGCAGTAATATGAATGCTATCCTGTTTCTAGTTAATTCGGAAGCCTTCATATAGTCCCTTCTTGTAAATGCTTTGAAGTTTGACATGAAAGTACAGTACCATTACATTACATGGGCTTCCTCTGTTTTGGTACATTGTTACAAAATCGTACCAACTGGTTGCTGGAGCTACCATCACTTTAGTGAAGTATTTAACAATCGGTTATTTATTTACTCTGTTGAAAATGTGTGACATATGGTAGCCCATCAACACTTCTTAATATTATGTGTGGAAAGGATTAGTGAAGATAAAAAGAAAAAGAAAATACAACCCCAAAAACCAAGTCTTCCACAGTTTCATATTTAGGGACAGTTGAAAGACACTTGGCACCTCAGGCCAAAAAATAAAAATTGCACTATTAACTAGGGAAGAATTAGAGACAAGGGTAGTATTTTGCTATTATTGGTTAATATTTAAATGAAGTATGATGTGTCGTATTTATCTCTCTGTTTGTCTAATATTTTATAGAATGTTGAGTATTAGGCTATGAGCATAGGCGTAGGAGCCCAACTTGCTTTGGGGGGCTGTAACGACTTGCCCGAAAAATATAACCAAAATTTTCAACATGTTAACGTGCATATCATATAGGCATGCATCGGTTATTACATCCCATGCCAATAACATACAATCATTTGCTGTGTTATTACCCTTCCGTATTGGTTAGAATTATTGGGGAAGTCGTTACAATAATAATGATAATAATAATATCAGTTTAACCATTGAAAAACACATTGCAAATTATTTTTCTTTCAGTAGGTGCCCGAACAATTCTCAGCATATTGCCCAAATTTTCACAAAAAATTTCTGGTTGGGGGCCGGAACCCCCCAGCACCCCCCCGCCTCCTAACGCCTATGGCTATGAGACATACATACAGGCAATACAGATCTAAATGTCATGTACTAGAAGGTATTGAACTGTAGCCTTTATCTTCCATATGGCGATGTTTACAGTAATTCAGTCAGATACATACAGACTTTGCAAGTACATCTCTCGGGATTAAGTGTGACATTCATTTAAAACATAGATTGGTTGTAGCTGCCACAAGATTGTCAAGACATTTACATATATATCATACAGTCTGAACAGGTTGCCAGCAAATGATGGGGAAATAAATGTATGTAATCATAGGTCTAGGAGTGTTGAAACATTCTGTGTGTGTTTGCTCACTTGTGTATGCATGACTGACAAAAGCATGCAGTGTACTGTGGGCGTTGAAATTTGTAACAACGTTCAAAAGAATGTATGGTTGAATTATGTAGTGCATACGGTAAGTGCCACATATCTTACAGTTTGTACCTTTTAAGATTTTACTCTAGTCCCATGTAAAGTGCGTTGAAATATTCCTTTTAATCATGTTAAGTGCCATATAAATATAAATTAATTTTAATACCATTCTTCTATGTGTGGAATTGGAAAAAAAAACGGTTGAGTATAATTGAGTAAAATTCGCACTAGACAGCGGTCTACATGCACCTGTACAGCTTCAGATACCCAGCTGTGCATGATCTGTATGTCGATAATGCTTGGTTGATCAAGGCAAACCGCACATGCAGTGATGCCTGGCATATTGCATGCGGAGTACAGCTCTTAAGGGAGCAAAGTATCTCAGTAACTGTCTGGCATCAGTTGGTATAAAAATTAAGTTGTATTATTCACTCATTCCCAAAACAGATTCCAAACATCCGATGGTCTTGCAAACCAAATATATCGACATTTTGAAGTAGTTTATTGAGCCATTTTGTCAGAGGAAAAAAGGCCTCGATGGCTTAATGACAAGTACAGGAATAATGCAAAGTACTTCCCGGTAAGGTGACTGTTTGCGTGTAGCTGCAGTAGTTATATATAATAAGACAGAAGTCTAAGAGATTTTCCCAGACAGCGGTACGGTAAAAACATCAGAGAATTCAGGTATAAAATATGTATGGAATATTGACATCGAGTCGTATTCGTCGTTGATTATTAATCCAGTTTGATGCAAAGCTCCGCAGTCGACTTGACACGACAACTTCCATAAGCACTTCAAGAAAAAGATGATGCGTGTCTCTGTTAAATGTTCATGATTTGTTTAAGTGCCTGTTTGGGTTTTATTTCTTTTATGATCCCTTTATCGGTAAGTAAGTGCTCCATCGTGACATTTTGATGCGTTTAACATACTGCATACTGTACTTGTTTACTACACGATTCATGTGAATGCTTGGTATGCATGATTTAGAGAAGCCGATTAATAAAGGGTTAATATACTGGCCGGTTATCAACCAATGTCACAGGCTATGAATATTTTAAGTGACAAGAATGTGTACTGCGAACGTTGAAAAATGACACACACGATAGTTACAGTATATACGTTAGCATCTGTTTGTGTGCGACAGATTCAGTCAGATTGTCTATGGGGGTTTAGTGTGCACATCTTTAATCAAATTTAGTGGTGGATAGCAGGTAACCTTGTATTCAAATAACTTGTGAAATTTGGTAACTAAAGAGTATAGTCTAGCTGTGTTCATTTTTTCTGTTTGTAATTTTTGTTTTGTTGATAGCAAAGCTAAAGTGGCTGTGAATTTTATTTTTGAAATCAGGAGTTTATTTCATCGCAGGCTAAAAACGTGCTTTTTTATTTTTTTGCTTGTTCTTTTTTTTATTATTATATGAAATTATTATAATGATGGTAAAGACAGGTCTTTCAGGTGAAAGCAGTTGTTGAAGTGTTTCTTCCATCAAACCAAAAAGAGTTCAAATGGTGAAGCTGACCATGAATTATGCTAAGATTTACAAAAAAGGTGTAGTTCGTTAAGATACTGTAATTATAGTCCATGCAGTGCATGAGAAGTGACTTTCTTTCATGACACTCAACAATTCTTCACTGACCAATATAAAATTTCCATGTAGTGGACATGACCAAAATGACCGTTCTAAAAGTTAAGTGAACTGTGTCAAAATTGACCTTCAATTGCGATACTCGAATATTAAAACTGAACCCAAACAGGAAACTAGTGTGGAAGGAGATGGGTGGTGCTGTTGTACTAAATTGTTTTGACGTTGCATCCTGAACAATTCCATCTGTGTTTCTGACAAATAAATTTTACTCACTCTTCCTTTATCCTTGCCTCTCCCTCTCACCCTTCCCCCATCCTCTAGAAACTCCCACTCTCTCCCTTATCTGTTCTTGGTTGTACCCCTGGCCAATACCTTAGGGCAATACAAAGTTTGTTATTTTATTCTCTACGATAAGATCATTTCCTGCTGGTCCAGTAAAACATATGCCTGAACATGTTCAAATGATAAGAAATGTTTAACGAGCTCATCCATTGGAAAGCCATAGAAATTCATGACCAGCATATGTTGTTGGGTAATTGTTTGTGACCACTAGCTCTCTCAAAATATGTGACTACTAAGAAATTGTAGTCCATAAATAAGTCACTCATTACATCGCAGGCGGAGCGATAAATCTTCACAAAGCTCTGCCAAGTAATTTTGCCTTTACTTGGAACTTTCCGGGGTTATTCATCAATAAAGTGAAGGAATTCACAGTCTCATCTGTTGATTTATTGCTTATTATGAAACTGGCCCATCGATATTCCGTACCCGCAGGTATTACATACAGTAAGTGTGTGTGATGTGTGTGGAAGAAAGGATGTTTAGTAATATGGTTGTAAATTGTAAACATGATGTCAAAAATGTTTAAGTGAATTAGGAGCAAAGATTCAATGCCATACAAAGAAATGTGCAATGTAAATTTTCCAGGGGTGGGTTAAAACTTTTGAACACATTTTAAATCTGCTTGTTTATAATTAAGAACAAAGATTAGAAGGTATGTGGAGTTGGGGACACTTTAAACACATTCAGAAACGGCCACCGAGGTATTAGACTACACTTCAGATGAAATGAAAATTGTGATAATTTTATTTGTATTGAATTGAATTCATGTATTTTCTTTTTGCATTCCTCTATCATTTCGATTGACGGTGTACATTAAATATGTATTATTGTGTCTCGTTCGGCTTCTATCATGCCATTCATGTTTCGGAGTAAAGACAAAATAATACATATTTAATGTACACCGTCAATTGAAATGAAGGAGGAATGTAAAAACAATACATGAATTCAATTCAATGTGTTACAAATACAATTATCATTTTTAATTTGGTGTCAAAGTCGACACCTATTATGACAAATTGATCTTTTACTTTCAAGTACGAGCTTGACAGTAAAATGCCTCTTAATGAAAGAGGTAATGGAAGCTATAAAAAGACAAAGCTGTCCGAAAACAAGAAGCTCACAGGTCATATACCTAAGCATATTTGTTGAGGTATCTGTGGCGATATTTACATGAATTTAATGTGATACCTATTGAAGCCTGCTGTGTCTGTCCCACCTGATGCAGAATGAGGACTTGGAACGCAGACATGTCTGCTCATTGCACAAAAATTGCTGGAAAAGTGTCTTTTCAATCTTTCTACAGAAATAGATTTAACTTATCTTTATTCCAAAGAAAAAAAAATGTTGATATTGATATGAGTGTTCCTAAAGATGGGTAGGTATTTGTGTACAGACGGTTTTTGAAAAAGTCTGAAATTGCATGGTGTAATCGGTTTTTTTAATGTATAAAGATAATGTTAAAATAAGAGCGTAATATCATATTTGAACTGCCAGATTGTTATAGGTCTATAAGTCTTTTCAACATTATATATATTGCAAAATTGAGAAAATCAAAAGTTTTTTAAAAGTGATTTTTTTTGGTCTGTTTTTCCGTCACAGACTCGCAAGATGTTGATCTGGATGCTTTGCTGGGTGACTTGTGTGAGATGGAACAGAGCTTACAAGAACAGATTTGGAAAGGTTCCCAACCAACTACTAAAGTGAGCTAGGAAGAATGTTTTGATAACTTTTGTAACGCTTTTTATCGTTCATTATTATCTTAATCTCATAAACTTTTATATGTCTTTACCTGTATTTTTGTTGTTTTGTATATTGTTATATTTTTATCCTATTTTATCCTATTTCATCCCTGAATTTCCCCATTGCTCTATCAAAATTTAGAGAAGATAATTTTCACACAAAAATAAGAGTCACTGCCACTCATGTCGTTTCCATTAAAATGGAACAAAGTAAGAAGGGTAATGCTGACCAATTCGATATTATTCTTATTGCTTTTCAGACTGAGGCTGTTTCAACTGTTAGTGATTCGATGTCTCCATCATCGCTTGAGGCAGCACCTCCCCCTCCACCACCTCCACCCCCACCACCAGGAGGTGATGAGCAGAGTAGTGCATTATTTGATGACCTCCCTCCGCCCCCTCCTGAAGAAGAGGACTCTCTGATAGAAAGTGACTCAGCGCCCTTACCTCCTCCACCCCCGTCTATGGACACAGAAAACGGAGAAAGTATGCCAGCTCCACCTCCGCCCCCACCTCCTCCCCCTCCACCAGGAGAAATGTCGTCTAAGCCATTACCTCAGCCATTGCCATTATCAGTGTCCCCCTCGAATTCCTCGACCACCGTCTCGGAGAGCACCCACGATGACACAGCCTCCCTGGACTCGACCAGGACAGCGAGTACCCACTCACTTCCATCCCCAAAACAAGCTACAGAGCCTCAATTCCAGGCCGTAACAACGCAGATGCCTTTCTTAGAAGTAACACCGAGCTCGCCAGCACCCGTACCAACCAGTCCAAGGTCTCCGAGTAGTCCAAGTTTCCAGCCACCTCCAGTGAGTGCAAAGTCTAAATAATGAATTGTAAAACTAATTAGTGACGTAGATCGTGGCAGCTGGGTTTTGATTTCTTTTTACTGGAAATAATACGTGTATTAAAGTTAGTGAACAACAGAAATGATCTGTGCAAATTATAGAAATTGTTTGAAAAGGGCCAAATAAAGATTTTGGCGAGGACAGGATTAAGGGTAATGACCACAGAATTGAAATCTGGTTGTCACACCTGAAATCATGATAACATTTTGCTTGATCCACAATGTAACCAAAACTTTCTTCATTCTTTTCAAATTTGAAATTAATTAAAGTCTACCTGCTGTTACTGTTATGCTACTGTAAATACTGCTGCTATGAAATTGTCTTAGAGATAGGTTAGAAATGTTGAAAGCTGTTCCGTGATAAAGTGTGAGCATTGCGATATGTGAACATCTCTTGTGGCTGTAACTTGATGCAAGACACTCAGAAGTTATACGATACTTATGTTGTTGCATGGAAGTCCTGAGACAGTATGTTTCAAACACGAAAGTCCCTGTAATATTGTAGGGTTAAATTGTCAAACTAATGTACAGGACTGTCCCCAGGCAGTGTTGACAAAGTATAGTTTAGCCATCACTGGTTGGTTGACACTAATACGTTTGGCTCATAACATCTTTCCCTTTCTGTGACCAGAAGGACAGAAAGCGGTTATTTTACGATGCTAAGCAGCCACACGTGCAAGTGGGAGAAGCAGAATGGCTTACAGTTTATGTCGGGGTGGCTATCCTTTTACGGTTTATACACATTTTGTAATATTTTACAACTTGGAAGGCATTTCTGATGAGAAAACCCTGGATGTGTCCTTGATGAAAAACCCACCTTACTTTGGCTTGCCAGGACTCAAACCCACCAACCTCCCAGATGCTAGATTTCATTACCTCTATTGCCACCTCCCTTATCCAGGGCTCAAACCCACCCACCTCCGAGATGCTACAGTACAGTAGATTTCATTACCTCTAATGCCTTACTTTGGCTTGCCAGGACTCAAACCCACCAACCTCCCAGATGCTAGATTTCATTACCTCTATTGCCACCTCCCTTATCCAGGGCTCAAACCCACCTTCCCTCCCAGATGCTACAGTACAGTAGGTTTCATTGCCTCTAATGCCACCTCCCTTATCCTGAGCTCAAACCCACCGACCTCCCAGATGCTAGATTTCATTACCTATAATGCCACCTCCCTTATCCTGAGCTCAAACCCTCCTACCTCCCAGATGCTAGGTTTCAATACCTCTAATGCCACCTCCCTTATCCAGGGCTCAAACCCACCTACCTCCCAGATGCTAGGTTTCATTAGCTCTAATGCCACCTCCCTTATCCAGGGCTTAAACCCACCAACCTCCCAGATGCTAGATTTCATTACCTATGCCACCTCCCTTATTCACTCGACCATAGTACTGGTTAATGGAGAAGCTGTGATGACTAGACCTTGTTCATGTTTATCAGTTGTGAACGTTTCAAAGACACAAGTGTGTAGACGTTCTGCAATTCTCCGAATACACAAAGTGTTAAAAACAAGAAAAGCCTCCAATGTCAAATCAGAGATACCCTCAATTGTCAAACATTTTAATATTCAAGAAAAGAAACCCTTACTAGGCAACGCATCTTAATGATGCCCCAGCATGGTGTCTGGGTGATTTTCCTGAGTTAAAAGCATTCGGTCTGACTAATAATAAATTATAATTAAAGCCATCATCGCTGTAATTATCCCCTAACGAGCTTTATAATGTGATAGGCTTAACGGCAAACAAACATTTACTGCATCAGGGGTTCTCAATTAATTTTCTATGAATGCCAGAGAGAAGAGAACATTTGGTTAGCATATACAGCCAGAGAGAGCAAAATCTCACTAAATCTAGGTTGAACAATGTGCAGGGTAGCCATGTAGAATGATGCTCAAAGCTAAGAAGGCTTTTTATAAGGATCCATATTCCCAATTAATGCAAGGTTTTGAGCTGAAATGGGTTTTTTTTGCGGGCCAGGTTTTGAGAGAACAAAATTAGACTGGAGAAGGCTTATGAACCACTTATAGAGAACCCCTATCTCATCAGTTATGTTGATTAATTTGGTATTGTTTATGAAAGTGATTAATTTATTTGTTGTCAGTGCAGACGCTATTCCTGTTACATGACCTTTCTTAACATAGCTTGTAGGAAATGCATAGGATAAACGGAGATGTGGTAAGTACTGTGGTTAATGTTTAAACGGTGGTTGCAAACTTTATCCTTCGATCAGATGTGTCCCTTCTTTCTTTTGAGAAGCATAATCTCCATCTCATTCTTTTCGTTTTGGCTGTTGGTGTTCTCTTTTCAGGCTAACCTTTCCAAGAGTGTGAGGGTCAAATTAAAAGAGATTGAGGACCAGTTAGAGAACGATCCATCCCTCTCTGAGGAAGAGAGGCAAGCCAAGATAAAGTCGGA
>KN894135.1:8041-18726 GCA_000934455.1 Apostichopus parvimensis
ACATATATTCACCTTCCAACACCTTTCATGGTTGAATTACACATTGATTCATTCTTCTATCTCTTTCATTTCCCCTGGAATAGGAGACGGCCGCCACGCTATCGTCAGATTTGATCAAGAGGAATTTGCTGCAAAGGTAACCTGGCCTAATTACAAACTACATATTTCACCCCTCACCTAATTACGTAAAACTTTGTTGGGTTCAATTAAGAAAAAAACTCCTTTTCCTTTTGTTTGTCTTGTTTCAGCTTGTGGATCTGCCTTGCGTCTTAGAGTCTCATAAGACGTTCGATAAGAAGACGTTATGGAAGACAGCCGACATCTCGCAGGTAAATTATGCCCAACGCAGGGTCTATCATTTTACAATTTATTCACTTAGAAAACAAAAATGCAGGTGCATACAAAAAAAATTACTGGCTAAAAGTCAAGTTCTCTCTGGCAATTTTCTACATTACAGCACACATCAGCTGCTAATGTACAGGCTTTGATAGTGCTCAGGTCAGCCCAACAATATTTGGTGATTATAACCAGTAATACAGGACCTAATGTCAGGTACAGAAAGCATGCAGATTGTTGGACTGACCATTGTAAACTGACTTACCAAAATCATCTTACGTAATTAAAGATCATCAAATGTTACCATAAAAATGTTAATGCTCTACAAATTGTAAAAAAAAAATATATATATATACATAGATATCTCAAACTTACTTCCTTGATTAGGGAACCTCATGCAGATTTGAGATTAGGGTAGCCATGTCCTCCACCCTGGTGATTGGGGCCCTGTTGAGGTTCTTATGCTCTAAATCATTCCCAGGTATCGATATAGCTAAGATGAGAGTTTTCAGGTAAAAATATCGGTGTGGAGGGAGTGCTTTGAAGGTCGCAACAAATTGCATTTGAACATAAGTGACCATTAATTGGCTTTCTAACATATTTATCTGGCAATTATGAAGCTGATTAATTATCGATTTATTTGGATTGTGTTCACCAGGTGTGTTTCGAAATGTGACATTGATTATGTATTCCATTTTATCGATTTAAATGTTATTAATGATCACAGTAATACCTTGGAACAGAAATGGTTTAGGTACAAACTGGCACGATCACACAAGACGATGCGAAATGAGTAGGAGCATTTGGAAAATAAGCAGAACAATTTTTTTGAGTTTGAAAGCTTTCAAGCAAACCATTATTGAATGATCAGAGATAAAGAGTTGCCCAAATTATTTTTTTATGAAATGGACAGGAAAACCTTAGTCACAACTCTGCAGTTAAGTCACAGGGAGTTCTTAATTAAGTGGGGAATGTTTAGAGATATTTTTTTGATGATTTTTTAGATATTTATTAGATTTAATAGCAGAAGTTTGCAAAATACTTGTGATTGGTAGTGTCATTCAGTCGGAGCAAGACTCACAATTAGGGGGTTGCATAAGTTCCACAGAGAAGGTATGTTGGAGCTGATATTATAAGCCAAATGGTTCGGTGATTGGGTTACCAGAAGATGGGAAAAATTCCACATGATATGAACACAGTCATTTGCAAAAATACATAAATGAAACATACAGTACAAAAACCTTCTTGTCTACCGTCAATATGTATTCATGACTAGTTCCTCAGGTGGAGTTACTTGTTCCCCTAGGTTTGACTGAGTACACCATAGACTCCCAATTAAGGGAGTGACCGTCCTATAAATACAAGACTAACGGTCAGCTAACCCTATCACAGTCCCATAGATTTATCAATATGTATTAATTTTTTAACAATTCTCATCTCCTTTGAGGCACATTAAAATGTGGCAAATCATTAAGTTTGACCTCGCAACCTGTGAGGATTTCGTTGTTAAACGGCTCGTCTTACATATCCGTAACAAGTTAACAGTACATTTTTTGTTAAGTACTCACACATCTTTTGTATGGTGATTGTTCATTTTGATCAATCCCTAGTGATAAATATGTCAAGATGTTGAATTTGCTTGGGTTTTGATGTGTAAACTGAGACCTGAGAGTTTTTTTAACACCCAACGATCTTTTATCTTCTGGTTTGATGATGCTTGTAAACATTCAAAGTTTATTTCAGACGGTGACCCGATATCAATAACTTATAACCAGGGAACGAGGTACCGTATGGGGTTAGGGTATAACTCCCTCTTTCAAGTAACATGACCGAAGGCAGTTGAGATCCAGTTTAAAGACTTATCCCCCCAATAAAAATCTGGATTTGGAAAGAAGAAATAGCTGAACATGGTTTATAGACTGCAAAGCTCACGTTTTATCTATAAAATCTTGTCAAGTTTCTCTTAAGGCCTTTTTTATTGTACTGTTTGAAATGTCCTATCTTTAAGGTTTAAATGACTGTCTAAGCCAAGTTATTTTCTTCAAAAAAGAACTAGAAACAAGTATTATGGTAAACTTTAATTTTTTTTAAAAAAATGTTTTTGATTGGTGTTGTCTAATTAAGGTAAGATATTCTTTTCCTCAATTGGTATTTTATTTTATGTGTAATGCCTCTCAATTAATTTCTGTATTTTTTCACCATAATTTCATTTTTTATGTAGAAACTGAGTTAGCCTAGTATGTAAGCTATGTATTATTGCAAAAAGTAATGGTTATGCTTTTATATATAGCAAAGAAGAAATGTTTTGCAGATGATTATATTTAAGGGTAGAATATGTCTGATAAAAGTCTGGGGTTGTTCGTCATTGAACCTTAATTCTTTAAAAGGCACAATGCTACTGTCAATAATCAGGCAACTGACATTTATACTTTCAATCGTTGGCATAAATTATTTTGCCTCAAATAGTCTCAATGTACTCTGTGTGCACAGTGTCATTCGACTCGACTCAATCTCTGTAACGCTTTACGTACACCCAATTATACAAACACGATTGATCGCTGGCACCAAAGGGCCTCCCGCTTGCAGTCACCTATTTATGTGAGAAAAATTTAAAAAATGTGGAATATTTGGTGATCTTTTAAAAGTTTGCTTTAATCTTTTGGGCCTACCGTGTGTTATGCTTAATACAGTCCCAAAATGCTGCCAGGAAATGTAAATTTATAGATATTGGCAACTTAAAAATCACTTCAAGACGGATCAAATATCTAGCTTTGTTATGTTTAGTACTCAAGAGGACTGTTGAGTAAAAAAAGACAGTTTCTACTAAACTGGCCCCCACTGTGCAGACGGAATATTCTAACACAGTAAATACACGGTGCATTATTTGTAATGAGCGTTTAACTTGTACAGACGAGTGATAGATACTGGACTGTATCTCTCTCTCATTCTTGTTCTTAACGCTGAGATGAATATAACCACCTTGACATTTGGAATTGCTGTCGCAGGTTTTTACTTTATCGTAATAATTCATTCAAATCTGTAATTTGTATTAATAGAAACAACAGGGTGTTAAAAGAAGTCTCGTAGTGGAATCTCCACGAGGGAATATTTATTTTGTATTACATACTGTATAGGGGTACTTTATAGGAAGATGCAAAAGTGTTAATTTTACACTGATCACCAACTGTGTTGACTATTTTAGGTATCAGTGTAATCAACTAATTGGTTTCAGTAATCGATTTTTGCCTGTTATAACTTTAAAAAAAGCAAAAAAACAATATCTTTATGTTTAATTTAATGCACTAAGGTGATAAAAAATAAAAATGCAAGACAAAAACTGATATGGAATTCACAGTAGATTAATGTTGTAGGATGATAATTGATAGCTTTGTGATGCTAGGCGAACAAACTTTCTTTAAAGGGCATTTGTAGTGATGATCACTTTGATTCTGTTCTGTGGTTTAGTTTTATTCCTAAGCTACTTGATTTTACCATATCTTTGATCAGATTCTGCCACTATGAGTCAAAGCAGTTAAAACCAAGCAAAATTTCATAATTATTTTTCTAATTTGTAAACAAATTTATGGTAAAATTCTGGTAAAAATAGGTGAAGGAATTCATGAAAATTCCTCAGAATACAAATTGATTCCTCCCCCCCCCCCCTTCCCTACAGACACTGGAAGTTTTAGCTGGTTTGATCAAGAATGTATTGATTAAAATTGTATTCTAAAAAGTGGTTAAAATTTTGACTTTCAAACACGGCAAGACACAGTGTCTATCAGTGCAGCTACATATTTATGACACAAAGTTAGGCGAGATACGAAGTTACCACATGCCAGCATACATAATGCATACAGAGTACTAACCAGTAGAGTCACATTCATATTAAATCCACATAATCTTCAGGTTGCTAAGCAGTGGGGCTCAGCATGGTGAGAGTGTGTGTGGGTGTATGCATGTATTTTATGACTCACTCACAGTGCAAACATATGATATGCAATTGAAGTTTCAGTTTACTTGTAACATTGTGGAACATTGAATCAGACATGGCAACCATGTATTCCTCTGTGATGTAGTAAACATTAATGTGCCCTATCGTCTTTCATGATGACATCCCCACTCAGCAATGAATGTAAGGTCAATGTTTAACTTTTCTGTTTGGAAATCTGTCATTTGGGGGTCTTTTGTAAACCTTTGGGAATCAGTAATTTTGTATTTCTCCTTTTTCCCAACCGTCAGATGTTGGTGTGCACAGACGATCCTCTGCCTCTAAACGACGAAGACAACAAACTGCAAAGACGGCCCGCCAATGAGAAAGTAGACAAGAAATTTGTCTGGAATCACGGAAGTATGACTAAATTAATTCTCCGATTGTGAAGTATATTTACTTCTTTAGTTTAAGGTGTTTGAGAGAGAGAGAGACTAGCATAGGCATAGGAGCCCAATTTGGTTTGGGGGGGGGGGGGCTGTAACGACTTCCCCGAAAATATGACCAAAATTTTAATGTGCATATCATATAGGCATGCATCGGTTATTACATTGCATGCCATAACATACAATCATTTGCCATGTTATTACCCTTCCATATTGGTTATTATTATTGGGCAAGTCGTTACAATAATAATGATAATAATATCAGTTTAACCATTTTAAAACACATTGCAAATTATTTTTCTTTCAGTAGGTGCCCGAAAAATTCTCAGCATATTACTCAAATTTTTACAAAAATGTTTGGTTGGGGGGGGGCTGCAGCCCCCCCAGCCCCCCGCCTCCTACGCCTATGTCCACTTGTGCAGTTTATTTATAAGTTCTTTAGTACAAGGTGTTTGAGAGAGAGAGAGAGAGAGAGAGAGATTAGTAATAAAGAATTATCCGTGGAGCTCTCTATAATCATGTACTTTCTGCTGGCTCTGTAGAATGCAGTATACTGTACTACAATGCTCATTTCATAATCAAGGTCTCTTGCAGACCTATATTAAAAACAATCAACTTTTATCACTGTGTTATAAAGTGCTATGAAAAAGTGCACATGTATAATCTGTTGACTCACAGCCCACACTTCATTTTCAGTCTCACAAAGACAAATGAAGCAGGTTTTTGATGATTTTGCCACAAACATATTTTCATGTCCATAGTTGTCATGATTACTTGTAAATATAAATATGATAAGATTCAAATAATGAAGTGCCTTACTTTTTTTTTTAATTGTTTTTTTCGTCAGTTCTTTGTTATAATTTCATAACTTGTCATGTCGCTCGAGAAGCTGATTTAGAAAACAGAACTGTACCGGAAGTGAGAAGAATGTATGTATCGTTGTTTTAGAACTCTACGTGGAACCATTTTCGTTTAAAATTCAATTTTGTCTTTTTTCCTTATCTTTTCTCTCTCTTTTCTTTCCTTTCGTCAGTCACACCGCCTCTAAAGAATGTGAGGAAGAGAAGATTCAGAAAGTCTGCTCGTAAAAAGGTATTTACGAGGTGTTAAAATGTATCCTGTGACATTTTGAAAGGTCAAATTACCTTGAGTTAGGAATTGCTTTTATTACATAAAAGTTGTTTAACTGCAATCTGTTGCCAAGGTGTTTTTTTTTTTATGGCAGTCTGTCAACAGGGAGTATACAAGGTTTTTTGCTTTATGTCTGTCCATGGTTTCGTAGTTTGATCTATCTTTGATGGATCAATACATTTTCTGTCTCATTAATGACACATTTAACTGCTATATTCCATATCACTGAATTGATCATTTTTTATTGCTTTGCCCGAGACAAAAAGAATTCAATACGATGGGGATGGCCTGTGTGCCTATGTGCGTGAATGCGTCTATGTGTGCGTTTGTTTTTCTATCTGACCGAGGACTTGAACAAAAGAATTCCAGGTCCTCGGTTGTGATTTCTAAAGAATCACCACGTCCTCGGAAGAATTCTATTGTTATGGGGTATTGTTAGGGTTAGGGTACGTGGATTTGAACAATGGAAAAAACAATGGGGTCCTCGGTCTGAATGTAAAACACACCTGGGTGTGTGTGTGTGTGTGTGTGTGTGTGTGGCTTGTAAACATGATAACTCAAAAGCTATACGGTGGGTGAACATCATATTTGGTATGTAGATGCACCTTATTGATTAGAAGAAACCTTTTTGTTTTCTGTGGAGATCAAAGGTCATTAAAGGTTAACAGATCATGTCAAAGTCTGAAAACCTTGTAAGCACTAAATACTAACATGGCTGTATAATTCAGTCATGTTGGTACAAAAATGTTAAGTTAATTTAATCAGGTTTTAAACTTTAAACCTGCTTAAATTAACTAACACCTTTAAAAAAGATTTTTATAACATTAAAACACAATATAAACATATTGCAGTTAGTAAGTCTACTCCCTTCAGGTAGAACTAAAATGATTGCAGCTTTTAAAATGTGATTTACAGTACTCTGTGCATAAACTGAGGTCAGAGAGGTTATGAATTTAATACCCCCTAGGTCCCATGCCAGTGAAGTACCCACTTGAGTTAATGCAAATGAATTTACTAGATGGGAGATAAAAACCAGGGTAGCTGCTACTGTCACTCCTGGATAAAACTTTCTCCTCATAGAGTGGCAGTAATGTATTACCTTTAGAGGCCATTTTTCTGAAATGCTGGTTTTCTAGTTCTTTCCAGAACCAACAACAAATGTTTCTTTTGGAGAAAACCAAGCCCTGCATGCAAAGTGTGGCAAAGAACCACAATTCCTTTTGGCTCTCTGGTTAAATAATACTGCTCAATATTGATAGATGTTTGAAAATCTAAATCATGTTACAAAAAATCTTAAAGAAATATTTGACAGTTATAGAGTTAAAAAAACTGAATGACATGAAGAACAAAGTCCCCTAGAGTTGATGTTGATTTTGTTGTTGATGTTTTGCTTTGATGTTGATTAATATGAAAATGGACTTACACTATGAAATGATCCTCTGTAGTAAAGATTCATACCATATTTCTATGAACTGATGAACAAGAGTTTGGTAATAATCTTTTTTCCCCAAATTAAGGGTTTCTATCTTCAATCACTTTTTTTACCCTTTAAAAAGAACAAAAAAAACAACACTAAGATCCCATAAATAGATAGTTCAACAGCCTGTCTAGAGAACTTTAATTTCACGTAATAAATGGAAACGCTACGAAAGTTTATTTTTGAAAATCAGATGGATTGGCTAGAAAACTGTAGCCGACGAAAGTTCATAGAGTAATCGAAGTCGTTCCGGCGATGTTAGTCCGATCAATTGCAATCACGAGATTGTGAGTAATATTTTGAAAGGTTTGCTAAAAAATTGTCCGAGACGAAAATTGCAAGAGGTTGCGTTACGGATGACCGAAGAATTTTTTAATAGAAGATGAGGCATAGAGAAAGGATGACGTGTATGAGCTTTTAGAGCTTTAGAGGAAGTGTCTAAATTTCTCTCTTCTCGTCTCTCTTAGTATATAGAGGCCCCAGATATCGAAGAGGAGGTTAAGAGACTGCTCAGGATGGACAGCACAGCCATCAAGATCAGTATCCTTTACCCGTTTTGAAATTTTTATGAATAATCGATTCTTTTTAATTTTTAAATAGCTTCATGAATTTTGTATTTTGAAAGCGAGATCACCCGATTGGTGTGGTGCATTGTTCTTGTCTAAATGTTTTGAGGTATTTCATACTCGCTTGGGAAAGGATATAATGAAATCGGACATTAATCTAATGTTGAGAATATTAATTAGCGTAGAATCGTAAGTTATATTTCAGCTAGGCTAAGGTCAGATATTTGTCTTGTTTCTGTTGATATAATTTATCTTCTGATCAGCTTTTGCCTAGAATCTTGTATGCAAATTAGACTAGTAAAGGAGGAATGGTGCTGTGCAAATGTTTCATTTACTTTAGCTGAGTATTAATATCTTCATATTTTTATCTGTATTTAATATTTGCTCTCACGCTGGTACCACAAAGTGACTCAAAACCTTTCTTCTCTAGTCTCTGTGTATGACAGGTAGTAACATTCAGTTATGACAACAATTTTCTTCCTGAGACGTTACCATAGCGACTGCTTTCTTGAAACACTCCACGATACTTGTGAGTTTGCTCATTTCCCCAACGTCTGCATTTGCCTCAGAGTTTCTGACATACTTTATTTGTAGACTAAGTGCCTCGGGGAAATTTTTACAGTGCATGACATTAGTTTGGAGGGTTATATGCTTTCATTCGTGAGAGAGAGAAACACTCACTGTTTTTTCTTCCGATCAATTTTGTCTTGCCCAATAGTGCTTTGCACAAATTGTGACGCTTGGATCACAATTTTTACGATCCACATATTAAAGTATTGTCTTAAATTGCTCTGCTTTTCTTGGAATCAGCTTTCCTTAAGATTTGTTTGACAGGATGGGAGGTGCTAGCTGATGAAGAAGTCAAAGACGATAATAGGCCAGGATCATCCACTGCTGGTGAGTTTATCTGTCAGCAGGGGGGGAGTGGGGGGAGTGGGGGGTAGAGGACCAGGTTGGGTCTCAGGTAAAATGATGTCATCATTCTCCCTCTTTGAAGTCTTTATAACCTTGTTACATTATTCATGGATGAATGAAGAATTTTGCTGAAAATGAAAATAACATTTTTCCTTTCCAATGCCTGACCAGGCTACCTAATTGGACATTGGTGCGGGATGTAGCCCCCAAATCCCCCCACCCCCTCCCCCCTCTTGTCAGGCCTGTCTGTATGGCACAACTGTGGGTTAAGGCTGAACTTCTTTTGACTCTACCATAATCTGGTGGTTGTCACACAATTATTCATACAGGAAATGTAACATGCATGGAATTGTATTCTGTCATTTAAGTTCTTAAGTTCTTAAACTCACATCCTGAACCAAGGCATAAATTTTCAAGGTATCGCAACTGAGAAAGAATATCTTACATTAAATTTGTGGGGATGAAAAAATGTTTTAGGTGTGATAAATGGGTTAATAAAATCATTAACCTGTAAAAGACAAAATGATATTTAGTTTCATAGGTCTGTTTAACTTATAGATTTAAAGGGTAAAGTATTATGTGTTTTAAAAATAGATTTTCAAACAACTTTTGATTCAACCGTTCTCTAATAAAATTAAGCAATAAGTAAATGTGTACAATTTAGATTTGTCCATTGTGGAATCTTCTTTATAGGCAAAGTGAGGCAGAAGCAAAATGTAACATTTAATTATGTGCGAATATTAGCTGGCAGAAAAGAGGACAAAGGTGTCATATCTTAGACATTATGAATCAATGTATTAATAAAAATGAACGACAATGTTAGAAAATTCTCTGAAAAGCTATATACCAAAATGGTCAAACTTGTATAATGCTTCTCTCCGTAGGATTTTTTAAGTTTATCAAGATATTTATCATCTCCAGATGAGAGTAGCTTTGATAAATTTGTCCGTCCCACTCGCCCCCCCCAAAAATAATTTCAGACTTGCCAAATTAAAATCCAGTTATAGACAAATTGTTATGATACCTTACAGATAAGTGACAATCCTCGGTTTCTCTTTCCTAGGTGACGACCTTCAACAGATCTTCGCGGACGTCAGCAGCTCGGAGGACGAAGGTCAAGATATCAACGTGGAAGATGACGAGGGCACGAGGGATTCCATAGATATGATGACCGATATACAGTCACAGGAACTGACACAACAGGAAGAGGATGCCGGGTCAAAGGTCATTGAGGGTGACGAAGAGAACAGCCAAGAGCAATGTAAGTCGTGTACGAGGCGAGCCGGTACGAGAAAGCTCCTTTAGTTGGGGCGAAATACCACTCACATGAGGGTATGCTCCGTAAAGCTAGATATGCTCCCAAGTTATCGACATCAGGAGTGTTTCAATGGTCGGCACGATCGGCCGCTTATAGATGTAGGCCGGTAATTGTCCTATCATATGCCTGCCCTGATGTTACACCTGTCTGAGGCAAGATTGTTGTACCTCTGCCATCCTCCTTATGATTGGGATTTAGGTTAAGTTGGGTAGTATTCAATGTTTAAATCTCAAGGTTAAAAGTCTTGAAGTTGGATCTTGCAGTGCAATTGGTTACCTCCATCTGCGGACAAATTTTATCTATGAAGCAGATTTAACGTAAAATAACAGTTTAGGATAGAAAATGATTTGATCTTGTTAACAATGAAGTATACATTGACAGTTTGCCGAAATAGCTAATTTTCCATTTTACACTATGGTACATGAGTATGTGTACATGGCTAAAGTTTCTGAGTAATTCGGCTGTTTGACTATTTTCACCACAGCAAATGACAACACAGATAACATTACATGCGGTCTATGCTGAAGCCTATGGCTATCAGGGCTGGTAGGGTGCTGAAGCCTATGGC